>APFE030117853.1:0-10648 GCA_000404065.3 Pinus taeda
TTTTGTCATCTTCACAATTTTACCCCTTTCTTATATCTGGAAATGCTTTTTTGTAGCTTTAGTTTGACTTGCTCATGCATTTCCTACATGATCTATGCAAACTCACTTTGTTAAGTGCTTCTTCTATCCTCTTGATTTGGTAACTTCACCAAATATACAACTCCCTCTTGTGACCTACCATAAATAATTTAAAGTAGACTCTTTCCAACAAACCTATTGATCAAATCATTGTAAGAAAATTCAACACGGGCCAAAACCAATCCAATTGTGTTGGTTTTTCTCCATTCAAACTCAACAAATTCCCAAGGCTCCAATTAACCACCTCAATCTGTCCATCAGTTCGTGGATTCTATGTAGAATTGACAACAACTTGGAAGCCATTTTCTTCCAAACTACCTTTGAAAAATTCCAAGGAATCTAGTATCTCTATAAGAAGTGATACTCCTTGGTAGTTCATGCAATATTAAAATTTCTCGAAAGAAAAAAATGATGACTTCAGTAGCTTCATTGATTTTCTTTCTTGGTATGAAACGTCCATTTTCAAAAACCTGTCTATTACAACCATCACAAAGTCATATTTTCTCTGTGTTCTAGAAAATACCGAAACAAAGTCCATACTTACATCTTACCAAGGCTGTTGAAATTTGGGCAACTATGGGACAAATATCCCATGAGAAACCCTACTTCCCCAAGGGAAACCCAACTTTCCCAAAGGAAAGACTATCTTGCCCCAACGAGAACCCAATTGCCCCAAAGGAAATACCATCTTGCCCCAAGGAGAATTTAATTTGATATAAGAGATATTATTATTATATGTT
The DNA here is from genome assembly GCA_000404065.3 of Pinus taeda. NCBI lineage: Eukaryota > Viridiplantae > Streptophyta > Pinopsida > Pinales > Pinaceae > Pinus > Pinus taeda. The sequence goes on from APFE030117853.1 coordinate 819, forward strand.
TGGCACTCCTATAATTATTATTATATTGTTGTGACACATTTACTTGGGCAAGATAATTTAAACTTGATTAAATAAAATTATTATTGTTAAGATTAAGTCAGTCTCTCCAATATGAAAGGTCACCAAGCCCCTTCGGCTCATCTCACACCTAATATAAATAGATCACTTTGGAGCTCCTTCTAATACACATGACATCTCGTACCTTCTGGATTGTAGCTCAATTATATATTTGAGGTTCATATTCTTTTTATGGCTCAATTTACAAATCATTGTGGTTCGTATCCTATAATTTGAGGCTCACTTTGAGTTATAATGACTCACACTGTAAATTTTTGTGGCTCATTACTTTGTGGTATCACATCTACTATTCATACATGCACAATGGCATCACTCTGTAATCGCATAATAGTGGCATCACATCCATAGCGAGTGGAATCACACTGCTCTTCAGTGGACTCACATTTTCTATGAGGGATTGCTTACTCACATTCTTTATGTGGCATCGCTCTACATGTAGACTTGGATTTCATTGTGCCTCGCATTATTTCGTATGTCTAACATACTCTATCTCTGTGGTGGCGTCACTATATTATACAAAGGCTTTCTCAATGTCTCTCACTCTTATATACACTAAAGCTCACACAATTACTATGACTCTAAATCTTGCTTCATTTCATGATTTGTATTATAGTGACATTGTATTATATTGTATTGCATTTGGCATCGTAATACATATATAGTGGCATCAACATATAAATATAGTAGCATCGATATCTGAGTGGCATCAAATCATTACAATGGCATTGATATAATGATCTTTGTGGCTCAGATCAACTTCTAGGTGACTCACACTTCATTTCTATGGTTCACTTAAAGTTTACAATGTCTTGTATTACAGCGAATTGCATGTATCATTGTGTGGCTCTCATCTATATGGCTCAAATATACTCCTATGGATCACTTTCTTATTATGGCTCATTTTCTCTGAGGTTAGATATGTTATAAATAATTCTATACATTGTCTCTCTGAGTTGAAAGTCAGCTTTGATATGACCTAGAGCATAAGACCTAGATATAGTCCATTATTATGGTAATGAATGACGATGGTTATAATGATCTTTGTTTAGTAACCTATACAACAGTGAGACAATAATATATATGATAGTAAGGCTATGATGATGTATATGACAGTAACCTTGAAATTATAATGACCTATATGATTGTGTAACCATGAGATAATGATTTCTATAACTATTAGACAATGACCTTTCTATTATGATGGCAGTGAGATGATGACAATGACATGATGATGAATGATGCATCATAGTGATCTTGATATAATAGTGTCCATGACATGACAATATATATGTGAATGACCTTGATGACATTGATGACATGATGGATGGTAGATGTCATAGTGTCTTAATGGCATATGTGATATTGTATATGACATTGATATGATATCATCTCTCTTGGACTTGTTTCGTTCAGTTCACAACCGAAGTTGTGAATTGACTTGGGTTGGCCCTAGGAGGCTTGATATGATTGTTATATTTCATTCTCATTGTACTTTGTATCTCAGCTAAGCAATTTATGAATATCTATTAATAGAAGAGGAAGTTGGTTGGGTTTTCCCCCTTGTGGGGTTTGTCCCTGGTCTCTGACCTAAATCTTGGTGTCTCTATTATGTATGCATTTCTTATGTCGTTCCTTATTGTTTTGATGCATTGTTGATGTTATTTTTCTCTATACATAATTGTTAATGGTGTTATGGGGTGAATGTAATATGCAAATGATAAAAAAATTTAAAATACAATTATCTTCAGCAGAGAACAATCTAGCCCTAAAATTAACATGGGATCAAAGTTGGATTCAAGAAAAGTCATTGAGATCACCCCCATGAAGGTCGTGATCAAAGAAGAGTGAAAGGGATGAAGATGGAGGAGACCTAAAATAATACTAAGGTTTGAAGGAAACCCCAAGAAGCCTTTGCGTTTGCAAATAGAATCTATGGCTTGATAGAAACCCTAGGAGTGGCCTTGATATGGAAAAGGGTCTGGTATGATTCAGAATTCATTTATTTGATATGATCAATGATAAGTTATTAAGTTATTTGGGACAAATACAGAGAAACCTTAAGTGAGGGTATGATGTAAGATCCAACAGTCATCAATCATTGAGCTTGGCCACTGTTGAAGGAAATTAAGGATACATGTGCTGCTTAAGAGGTTGCATTTCTTCTAAAAGATGACATTGAAATATGGTTGATGGACAAGGTGACTCATGGAGGCAGGATCAAGAGGGATTTGATAATCCTTATTAAAGTTAAGTACTTTCAACACTTATGTTATTTTCTGCTTTCGTTTAGATTTTTTTATTGCTTGTTTTTCCAACATGAGTATTTGAATGCTTTTAACTTCATGGATGAGGATGTGATAAAGGATAGGAAAATTTGAGGATCATCGGGATACGTAATGTTGCAGGAAGAGTAACCTTCAGGAGGGCGTTGGTGTAGGAAAATGAGGAAGCCACTCTCCTATCTAGAAAGAGGTTGACAGTTACACTGCCTCATCATCATTAGGTACACTTTCATTATGTTTATTTATTTTTCTATTATAGTACTTTCTCTTGTCCTGGGGTCATCAAGTATAACGGATGGATGTAAGGACCTAATCCTCAATATTGAAATTGAGAAGGATGAAAATCCATCCCATCAGTAGAGTGGCACTTGAAAGGTGCACAAGAGATTAGACCTTGAAAGAGGGTAGATGACTATGATTGAAAAAGCTTCCTATTCAAAGAGAGTAGGTTATTAGGTTGAATGCAATAGTATGATGAGATGATAAGAGTTATTTGTCCTTCATGCAAGGACCATTTTAGATGACAAGATACAATAGTGTTAGATACTTCCACAATATTAAATTAATCAGTGATAAGGAATATTCACTCAGAGGGAGAAGATCATAGTTCATATCGCTAGATGCACTAATCATATGATGTGAAGTTGGATTCTTTATGATGTACTTAAGGAAGAAGCGCACTTGGAGGTACCTCAAGACTTTGAAGCATGATTAGATATTGAAGAAAGCCTCGTATGGACTCAATCAAGTCCCCTAGACCTGGCATGCCTGGATTGATGGACATCTAATGTGAACTCCAACCTCTCTAATTCGTTGCAGGGGTGTCTTTGATATTTGGTTTTATATGTTGAAAATTTATTTATGATAAGATCAGATCATCTTAGTAATCAGTGCTAGAGGGAGATGACCTTAAATCCTAGATGATCAATACCTTGAGATGAAAAATGTAACAGAGAGATGTTGAGTACTTCATTGTTAAGGAAAGTATGTTGCAATAGATTTGGCATGATAAATTACACTAAAGTAGTTGAGAGAGACTCTTCATATTCAGATTTCATGGATCCTATGATGAACAAGAATCCAAATGGATCCTTGAGCTAGATAGATCCTGGATATGTATATTGGGTTTCCGCTAAACATGTGTTGAAATGTCTAATGAAACTATTAATCATGGAATGAGACACTGCCAGAAACTTTATGGATACACTAACGACTGGTTAAGAATGAAAATGTTGCTGATAGGAAAAACACATCTGGGTGTTGTTGTAGGTTGGGGTCTACCATGACTTCTTAGATGAGCCAAAAGCATAAATTTGTTGATTTGAGTATGACTGAGGAAAATAAAATTGTTGCCGGCATGCCTAGTTGTGAGGCAGTGTGATTGAGAATTCTCTTTGGAGAGTTGTTTTGGACATGATTGTGATATACTATGATAATATGAATGAGATTTGAATTTCAAAGAATCTTGTGTTTTATGATCAGTCTAGGCATATTGATACTAGATATCACTATATCTGGGATATGGTGCAGAGGGAGCAGTAAATATTCGACAGTGATTTGTTGTTGAATTGAAGCATTGAGGTTTCAACAAATGTGAAGATAGTTGACATTCTTACCAAGCCTTTGTTGAAAGGGAAGTTCTTGGTCTTCAGAGAGAAAGTTGGACTGGTGGATGTGAATCTCTCGGGAAAGGGTCCCTGTCTGATCTCTCAGGGAGAGGAATTGAGCCGGAGAGCTCCTGGGGTTGAGGGAACTCTAGAAAATATGATAGTTGTGATCCTTACCTCTCATAGTAAGTAGTATACGTCTTATTGTATGACTATAGGATAGTTTTGATCCTTAACTCTCATGGTAAGTAGTATCCTGCCTATTGTCACTATAGGGTGCATGTGATCCTTGCCATTTATGACAAGTTGGGTATCCTCCCCTACCATTAACTCTGGGACATGTCAAAGTATAACCTAGTATGCATCTTACCCACGAGTTGGGCTTGTCAAGATTTCTACCCATCTGGTCAATGGGTGAGGAGGACATTGGTTTGTATTGTTCCTTACCAAACGTGGTAAGTGGTAACTACCCCCAAGTTAGAGGATGCAGGTGTTCTACCACTTGGATGGGAAGATCAGTGGACAATAGGATAGTTGTGATCCTTACCTTTAATGGTAAGTTATATCTTGCCTATTATCAATCAGATATAGGGTGGAAAATTAATCTCACCTATTTTTTGTAGATATAGGGTGGAAGATGGAGCTCCTTTATGATGATTCTTCTTTTTTAGATCAAGATGTCATTGTCCAGCTAATGATTAGAGGAGACAAGTTGAAATGAGATATGATGAGATAGATGTCTTGTTGAGGTAGCTGAGATGAAGGTCATGAAATTGACCTAGAGATTATTAAGGTTTGAAGGATATTTTGGTAAATTGATCTCCCATATCATCGGTTGTGGATTATTCCTCTCCTATGATGAGATGAGATGAGATGAAATGAGACATTATGTAGCAATGATTAAACATTCAAGATGAGACTTATTATGCAGACGGAAATTCCTCTCTAGCTGAAAGGGAGTGTTGAAATTTGGGCAACTATGGGACAAATATCCCATGAGAAATCCTAATGCTCCAAGGAGAACCCAACTTCCCTAAAGGAAAGACCATCTTGCCCCAAGGATAATTTACTTGGGAAAGAGACTTTAAATTTGATTAAAGAAAATTATTATTGTTAAGATTAAGTCAACCTCTCCAATATGAAAGCTTGCCAAGCCCCTTTGGCTCATCTCACACCTAATATAAATATATCACTTTGGAGCTACTTCAAAAACTTGTGACATTGCATACCTTATGAATTGTGGCTCAATTATATATATCTAAGGTTTGTATTCTTTTTATGGCTCACTTTACAATTCGTTGTGGTTCTTATCCTACCAATATGAGGCTCACATTGAATTAAAATGACTCGCACTATAAATTTTGGTGGCTCGTTACTTTGTGGTGTCACATCTACTATACATACACACATAGTGGCATCACTCTATCATCGCACGATAGTGGCATCACATCCATAGCAAGTGGACTCACATTTTCTATGAGGCATTACTCACTCAGATTATTTATGTGGCATCGCTCTACATGTAGATTCAAATTTCATTGTGCCTCACATTATTTTATATGTCTCACATACTTTATTTCTGTGGTGGCTTTGCTATACTATACAGAGGCTTGCTCAATGTCTCTTACTCTTAGATATGGGGAATCTCACACCATTACTATCATTAGAGAAATTTTGAGGTCTAAAATGGGCCTCCTAAGGAATATTATAAAATAACAGTAGAAATAATAAAATAAGATTAGATTACTTCATCAAGTTTTGGAGGGAAAAAAAGAAAAAACTACTTTTTCAACTCATATTTTCAGCGTATCTCCTTATGATTTTACTCAAACTTCGAGCAAGAGCACACATTGGATGAAAAATTTATTTTTTCATTTAAGAAGTACCCATGTTGTATACTTTCGATGGATCCTACTACATGAAAAATGTGAAATACATAGAAAAACATGATTGCAACACATTTTTTCATGTATTTCGCATTTTTCATGTAGTAAGATCCATCGAAAATATGCAATATGGGTACTCCTTGGATGCAAAAATAAATTCTTCATCCAACGAGTGCCGCCGCTCAAAATTTGAGTGAAATCATAGGGAGATAAGTTGAAAATACGAGTTGAAAAATTAGTTTTTATTTTATTTTTATTTTTATTTTTTATGTTTTTACCTTTTTATTCATGTTAACTTATGTATATTTTACAACAATTATATCTTTAAATCTTCCAATGGAAGTGGAATTAAAAAGAATGAAGAATAGAAGAAAAGACAAGATGAGACACAAATATTTGGCAATGCCAGGGCAAAACCCTTAAAATTCTTTTTCGTCTTCTTCTTCTTCTTGTCAAAATTAATGTTCAACAAAAAAATTCAATTTATAAATGCAATAGTCAAAATTTGACTTGCCAAAGTCAACCATAGACAACCCAAACAAATTCTCTTCAAAAATTCAAACTCAGTCAAAGTCACTACCTACAATTTTCGGCCTCCACCTCAGGCCTACAATTCGACCTCGCAATAGCTCGGTCAACCTTGGTCAACACAGGTCAAGGTCTCGGTCAAACAACCTCTGGATAGCCCAGAAAGACTCAATCAAGGTCAATGCAAAAGATAGGCTAGTCAACTCAGTCAATAGAGATAAAATGTTGGGTGTGGACCCTGATTATCTTCTTTATTTAGAGGTATCGCCACATTGGACCCCAATTCGTAATGTGGCAACAACGCCCCCGTAAAATGTACGCCACCAGGGGGGTCCAGGGGGCGACGTCGATTATTTCAATCCCCCCCCTGGTGGGGGGTCAGGGGCAATGCCTCCAAAGCTAAAAATAGATGTAAAAATTGCAGCTGTAAAATGTTGTAATTTCGATTCAATCCTGGTGTCGATTCATATGGCGAAGATACGACGTAAAGTTATGTTTAATTTAGGTTTTTTCCCTAGGAAGGCCAAACCCCCAGTTATATTGAGGGAAATGTATTGCATTTATCGTAGATCTTATTAAGCGAGAAGAGAAGAGGATATGTGTGAGAGTGAAGTAGTGATTACACAAAAAGGATCTAAGTGTAGGTTGTATCTCTTCATTCTTGCTGGAAATATAAAAGAAGACTGGCGTTTTCTCCGTGGATGTAGCCAAATTGGTGAACCACGATATATTTGTGTCTCTCTGTTTTATGTGTTTTCTATGTTTATATTTCTGCAATATTTTATGTGTTCCATTGCTCTATAATATATAATTTTCTAACATAAAATACTTGGTCAAACAGTGCCTTGACCTCCTTTAGCAACTCGGTCAATCTTAAAATAATAATTTATCCCAAAACATAAACAGAAATACTCCAAAATAGTTTCGAAATCCTCCCTCTCTTGCTCTCATGTGTGATATCTTCTTTTGATTGGATGATGAATGAGTGAGTATCAAATAATGATCCTTGATTTGTATTTATACCCTTTTGAGGAGGTAGAATTCCTTCATGTGGGCCGACTTGTCCAAGTGTAGGCTTAGTAGTCCAAAACTATTTTTTTATGAGTTTGAACTCCATTTTCTAAGGTTACCATGGGTTTATATGACTTCTAGGAGGGTTAGAGAGAGCAGAGTATTCCTTTAGCTGCCTTAAACATCAACACTCACCCTCAGCTAAGGAGTAATCTATGAGTCTATATCCTTTGACATCTTCAGAATATCCAAAAGAAATACATTTTCACTCTTAGGTTCTAAAGCTTTATGTTTCTCATCTGGAATATGGGCCCATGTTTCACTTCCAAAAACACGAAAGTGACTTACATCTGGTTTAATTGAGCTTCATGCTTCTTCTGGAGTGATATTCTTTAAAACCTTAGTAGGAGTGTGATTTATTATGTAATTTGCACAATTAATTGCTTCTGCCTAAAAATTAAGACTAAGTCCCTTAGATTGAAGCATACAATTAGCCATTTCCTTTAAGGTGTGATTCTTCCTATCAACTACACCATTTTGTTGTCGAGTATATGGAACAATATGTTGCATTTGAATTCCATTCTCAGTGCAAAAGTTGATGAATTTGTTGTTAACATATTCTCCGCCATTATCAGATCTTAGCTTAAGAATTTGATGTCTAGATTGTTTTTCAACAAAGGCCTTAAAGGCCCAGAACATGTTAAATACTTCACTCTTGAGTTTTAAGAAGTATACCCAAGTGTGTCTAGAGAAATCATCAATAAAAGTTAAGAAATACTTGTAGCCAGAGAATGAAACAAGTAGAAGTGGACCACATAAATTACTATGCACAAGTTGTAAAGGGATTGAGGCGTGCCAAGAGGCACGTTTTTCAAAACTATGCCGATGATGTTTTCCGAATACACATCCGGAACAAAGACCATCTCTGCAAGATACCATTGGAAGAATTGTCACCATATTTTCTTTACATAGATTCTGAAGGGAGCGGTAGTTTAAGTGACCAAATCGCTCATGCCAAAGTTTGCTCACTTCATCATTATGAGCAACAAATATCGAGGGAAGATTTGATGACCCAAAGTTGTTAAACTTATACAACCTTGTAGAATCATCAGCAATGCCAGTAGCTAAAATCTGTCTAGGATCTCTTAGGTTCTTAATTACAACATCGTGAGGTGAAAATTCAACGTTTTAACCTTCACCTGAATGAGTTATCTGATATACAGATAGAAGGTTGTAGGATAAGGTCGGAACACATAATACATCATTAAATTGACCATTGTCTAGATGAACAGTTCTAGTCCCTACAACACTAAGAGATCTATCATCACCAACATATATATTTTTGGTGTTACAATCATTTAAAGAAGAAAATATGGCTTTCTTTTTGGCCGTGTGATAAGAAGCTTTAGAATCAATGAGCCACTCATGAGAATGAGAAGAAGAAGATACATTTAGTGCATAGCCAGACTGAGATGCTTGACAACCACATGCAGAAAGTGCTATTCCTGAAGATGAAGTTGAAGTTGAAAAGTGCTCCAAATGGATGTTATGCTTCTTCATTGCTGCTTCCAAGGCTTCCATCTTCTTAAAGCATTTGGATTCTAAGTGGCCATCTCGATTACAAAAGTGGCAATGTTTATCAGTCTTCTTCCTTTCGTTTTTATTTTCCTTATCATTTTGTTCAAATGATTTTTCATTTTGAGATTGAAATTGCTTAGGACCCTCGTTTGGTTTAGGACTAGGTTACACAAAACGGGGAAACGGGTACGAGTTTCTGAAACGGGAAGCGATACGAAACGCGATCTCCCCAAATTTTGGAAATGGGGAAATGCGAATAGTATATATATATATATATATATATATATATCTATATATATTTAGCATTAAGAAATATGTGCAATCATTAAAGCATATATGATACATTCTAATTTATTACATTATGATAAAATTGTCAATTGTCAATGCATAAACTATAAGTCTCTAAATTTACATCACATTTACTCATGAATGATCACATAATGAAAATAGAAATATCCAAACTCAGCCACGAAAAATTCCTAATTTCTTGTCTCGTGTTTGATTGGGAGTCTCCTTCTACATAGTCGAACGAGCTTAGTGCTCTTGATTAAATACAAGTTTTATACCCTAGTACCCTACATGCTCTTGATTATTGGGAGTCTCCCCTGCATAGAGGGCTTCGTTCTCTTCATTAAATACAAGTTCCATACCCTAGTACATGATAAAATCCAATAGAAACATTGTAATCCCCCCAATCTTGAAATCTTGAAAAACAGATAAGTCTGCTGGATTTTGAGTGAGATCTAAAATTCTACTTTCTCCATATGAAATCTAATGAGGGCGAAACCACTCTCAAACATCCTGAGTCATTTCATGGTAATGTTAAAAATTCAAGTAAAAGTGATATTCTCCTTTATTTT
>APFE030117853.1:10839-29843 GCA_000404065.3 Pinus taeda
ATCCTTTTACTTCAAGAATTTAACATTACCATGAACTGTATATGCCTCAAACTTCCTGATGAACTGCATATCAACACTAGGGAAAAAGTTCACTTTTATAACTTTAGACAGGCATCTAGAAGCAACTAGAAGTCACTAGGATAACCTAAAAATAAATTAGAAAACAAACTAAAAAAAAAAAAAAAAAACACACAAGTAAAACGTTGAAACGTGAGTCGTATGGCCCTGAAACGCGTTTCAAGCCGTACTGGCCACGTTTCAGTTTTGTGAAACGTGGCAGTATGGCCTGAAACGCGTTTCAGGGCCGTACCAAACGCGTTTCAACGTTTCGTACCTGTTTCCATACGGAAACGCCCCCTTTCCCTACGTTTCCTAAAACATAGTGATGATCTCATGTCTAGTAGTGGTGATGAGTTTGATCATGATGAGGAGTGATCATGTTGATCACTGATATGTAGACTTGTAGTATGCCAATGGCCCCATAGCTTGTAGTATTATTTTTGGACTCTAGAGGCAGTTTAGAGCCTCATTGTTTATGTATTTTGTCACTGATATGTATTTCACTCAGTGCCATTTTGATATATTAACCTTTACATGGTATATAGATGAGCAAACTTTGCATATTTTGTCTCTATTAGTTTGGAATAAAGGTTTTAAATCTTAAAAATAGTTTTTCATTAAAAATGGATTATCTCATGTATTTTTTTAAAGATCAATTCATTGAGATCTGATCAGTCTGGTTTTTCCAGTTATAGTTCAAAAAACGGTTTGATAGGTGGACCGGTTTGGTCATTGGCTCCAGTTTTGGATCACATTGATATGGCATGCCAAGGTCAATAGCAAGAGTAAAATCACATTGATATGGTATTCCAAGGTCAATAGCAAGAGTAACATGACATTGGTGACCTAAAAAAGTAGATCACACACTAGTTCTATCCTAGCCAAGGCGATAAGGGCATGAATGATGTGCTTGTGTAGGAAGTTTGAGAGACTCAATGAACTTTTGAGGTAAGGTAATTTTTACAATTACAATTAAGTAAGCCCATTGATCTTCAATTTTGCAATAGTGTATGAAGAGAACTTCTCTATTGGTGGTGGAACAATTTGTAATCATGACCACCAATTGAGGATTAGAAATGGTAGGAGACTGCAATTTTTTCCTCTTCTTTCTGTAGGTGTTGCACTGTGATCAAAATGTTGGGTTTGTTGGCATTTTTTTGAGACTCTCTTGATTTAAATGACCACAAGTCTTGTGATATTGATAATACTTATATCATCTCTTATTTCAAGGTTTGGTATGTTATTGTTTGCCCTCATGTCCATTCTACTAGCCATTCTTGTAAGTTGCCATGGGAACCAAAGTGAAATAAACAATTCAGAAGTATTGGTTTTTTTTAGAATGATTTTGTGGCTTTTCCCTCATCTTCAAGGAAAACTAGAATTCTCAATCCGATGAAACAATAATAATATCCATTTCCTTCAGAAGATTATTAATAGTCCTCCAATAAATTTCAACTTGAGATTCTCAGTTTTGACATAATTCTAATTTAATAGAATGCTTATTGAATTGGTCAATACATTATTGAACTCTCTATCCAATTGTTTGTTGAAGATGCAACCACTACTTCAAGAAATCTTGTTTTTACCCTAGAGGTTAAATTTTCTTTTGTATTTTATTTTAAATTAGTCCCATTGTTGGTTGACATTTTGATCCATAATAGTATGATGTTGATGAACATAGGATTGTCACCAAGTCATTGTTAAATTTAAAAACATGGTAAGCAGATTCTGCATTTGGAGAAACTATGCAAACATTAGGCAGCTAGAAACTGGAAAACTCCAATAAAAAAAACTTTTGAAAACTATAATTTACAAGCACATACCACTGGAAATTAAGATCGACAAGTACACAGTGCGGAACAATGAATATTGCATCTATCTTCTATTTAATGAAAGAAGACAATTGCATCACTATAGCCCAAAACTCACTTATGTTGACCAACACAGTGGTGTTCCCCTTATCTTCTCTATAGATTAGGAAAACCTACAATATATCTGAACATATGCATGAAACATCCCTATTTGACAGAGTCAAAACTAACACCTAATCATCTTAACTAGTGCACTCTCTTACATGGAAAAATATGTGCCAAGAAAAGTGTGCCTCCAACTGGAGATTACTGCATCATGCAAACCTGTTGGTGCCTCCTCCATATCTGCGCCCTCATCCATGAATAAAAAATTCCATGTAATCACCTTAGCCATCCAAGGGATCTGCACCCTCTTTTGATGATAACTACTGTATGTTATGTAATGTCCCCAACTCCAATCATGAAGATTAGCAGCAGATTGGCCGTTCTTTCCTTAGATTACCCAAGAGGAAGAGGACATAGAGAAGTATTGAGTGAGTTTTGGAGTCTTTGGCTTGTTCTGAATTCTATTCTTAAGTTGTGTGCACATCTTTTTATGCAACTTAAGTGAACTTAAGATATTATAAATGAACTTAAGTTATTGTAAGTTAGCACGTCTTAAGTGACTCGTAGCAAGCATGTTGATGTGACAAAAGGAAAAGGGGGGGTGGGTTCTCTAAGAGCCTATTGGCTCATTTTTAGGGTTTTATTGTGGAACATTGGATTAAGAGGTGGTGGATCAAGGGCTGAAATTAATTCATTTATTTGGGAGTTATTATATAAATATCTAGGGTTATTTTCAAGATCATAATGTTGTGAGGTTTCTATCTAATGCTGCTGCAACTTTGGGGTAAAGTCTAAAACCCTTGAGTATCCCTGGTTTCAAAGAAACATATGGGCTCCCCCAAGTCAGAAGGGTGTATTTCAGTGGAAGAGCTTTGGTTTGTGAGACCTAGCACATCATTGATTTCGAGATAAAATTCAGACGATAAGTTTATTTTGTGTCTACTACAACAAAAAATCTTCATATTTCTGAACATTAAAGAGGACAGCTAGGGTTTAAAAATAATGTCAGAGGTGCATTGTGTTTAAATCTACATATATATTTCTGTTTTAAGTTAGAGAAATTAAAAGAAAGACAGTGTGTTCCATTTCTGGAATTCATGGGCAGAAATAAAGGGATTTGCTGTAATTTTTCTAAGTTCATTAATACTTAGAAATTTACTTCTTTAAGCACAAAGATTAGATCAGTGATTTGAATATCAATCTTGGTTTATTGTAGAAATTTTTATATGCCAATAAGTTTTCAGATATTTTTGTGCCCTAGTTTTCGAAATATTGATATTTTTCTATTATCCCTATTTGGGGATATTACTGTGGTATCAGAGTTGCAAGACTTGGCAGCCTATTTGGGTTAACTACATGTGTGAAGAGGGTGGTCATAACCTGGAAAAAACAGATAATGGCTGGAAATAATCTATTAGAATAATACTAATTTAGTTTAATGCTCATTCTTTAGCTGTTGCTAATTTTATTCTTTTAGCAGTTTCTTAGATGAAACTGATTTTTTACATAGAAACTTGATGTTTCTATTTTTGTAAATATCTCTGTATTATTATTGAGTATTGATGCTCAATCAATTCATTGAACTTATTTGGAAATCCATATGCGTGTTTCGCACTGTTTTATGGTATCAGAGCTAGGACCCAAAGGGATTTCTTGATCAGTTATTCTCTGCATCCTAATCTCGTGAGTTCTTTTTGTCAATCTCTTCTAAGGTCGAGTCCTCTGTAAGCCAGATAGCCTTCACTGAGTCTTAGCTTTGGCTCTGCTCACTGTGATAAAAGCTTAAAGTCGTCTATCTCGATACAGAAGTGGATTCTTGTTTTTGTGGAACTACGAGAGCCGAGGGTTCTTCTGTTTGTGCGAATTCCAGTTTTTTTTAATAGAGTGGATCCCAGTTATTGGCGTCAAATCTCAGAAGATTAAATCTGCATAAACCCCTTTGGCGGCACCGGTTACAGTTGACACCAGATCACTGCACGTGTCAACAATATTCTTTTGAGGAAGCTGCTTCAGTTGTGCGTATTTGCTCTTAGGGCTTCTCTTGGAGGACTCGCTCAGGAGTTTCAGAGTTCAATCCTTGTTTAGACGCGAGAATCACAAAAAGATTACTATTGAATTGGATCAACGATTCTTATACTGCTTTCGATCAAATCGAACCAGAGAGCGATTTTTAAATTTTTTTTAAAAGGGAATTGAGCCAGCAGTATCTACAGCATTTTTTAAAAGGAATCGAGCCAACAATATCTACAACATTTCTCTGATTATGGATTGTTTTTCGCTTCCATAGGCATTACGGGGAGCGTTGTTGAGCCTGTGCGGGAGTGCCAAAAGGCGAATTTAATTAAAACTCTGAAAGTTCCTTTCCCCTATTCGTCTTGACGTGGCCACGATTTATTCTTCATCCGGGCTCGACGACAGTGTGACAGCGTGATCCTATTATATCACGTGACAGCGTAATCATATAATACGTAATCAATGTGATCAGTGTGATTTATACTGCGTGACAGTGTGGATCATCCGGGCTCGATCCTATTTATAAAGCATGGAATCGGATCATATTGTGTGACTATGTTATTTTATAACGTGACCGGGGTTATAACGTGACCATCAGCAACGTGACAGCGTGGTTTATAACGTGACCATCAGCAGTGTAACAGTAGTCTTCAAGTCTGTTATCAAATTTCGTGCCACAGTCAGGTATATCGTATATGATATATTCATAAACAGGTATATAAATTTTGTGTATAGTTCAAACATTCTGTCATTTTATACTCAGCCAACACTCGGCCCCACCAATTTGTGCCTATGTCAGATATTTTAACAGTCAAAACTGTGTTGGAAATGCTTGTTTATGGGTACTGCTGAAAGTCAGTTAGTTTGGTAAAAGATAGTGCTATACATAATCCTTTGAACCTGCCTCTTAGACCAGTCTCTGGCTATAACTATCAGTTTAAAAATTTGTGCCGAATTTTTTTTGTATTTCCTATGTCTTGGAAAACGTGCAGATGGCTTCGCTCACCAATCTAATGTTGGAAGGCAGTCAGCGCTTTAATGGCACAAATTTTAACATCTGGAAACAGAGAATGTTAACCATTTTTGAATATAGTCATCTTGATCAGCTCGTTCTCAACAAGGAGCTCCGTCCTGGTACAGCTGGCACCGATCAAGATAAGTTTGATGATCGAAATCGAGAGGTTGTTATGCTTCTCAAGCTATCTGTGACTGATGATTAGTTACCGCAGATCCCTTCTGGCAAGATAGCTGCCGAGATCTGGCAACAGTTGAAGGAATTACACGAGACATCCGACAAGAGCAGATCTTTCTTTCTCAAAAATCAGTTGTTCTCCATCGTGATGGACGAACATATGTCTTTACTGGAACATCTCAACAAGATTAAAGACATTCGAGATCAGCTCGAAGCCATTGGTCGCACCATGGAGGAAGAAGATATGGTAGTCATCACTCTGAAAAATTTACCACAATCTTATGAGCACTTCATCGAAACACTCAACATTACTGCCACTAGTGTTGATCTGAAGTTTCCAGAATTATGCACCAAACTCATGTAGCAAGATCGTTGGAAACAACAGTTTGGTAGTGGTGCAGCATCAGCCTCCTCAGAAAATGCTTTTGCTGCCAAATATCAGTCTTCTCATTCCTCTCAGCAGAAAGGTTCTCCTCAGTTGTTTGATCCTACTAGGAAGAAAAACGTGCAGTGTAATTATTGTCACAAGTTTGGCCACATGAAGAAAGATTGCCAACAAAGAATTGCTTCTGAACAGAAGAAACAGGGAGGGCTTCATCAGACAGCAAATGTTGCAAAACATTCCGAGCAAACAGACTCTGCCTTTTACGCCTTTATGGCTAAAAGGTCTTCAGATCACATTCCATCATCTGCCTGGTACATTGACTCTGTTGCCTCACGCCATTTCACTCACAGGCGTGACTGGTTTATTGACTTCTCACATTTCAGTGATTTCGTGGTATTTGGCGAAGGTGAAAAATACACAGTGGGTGGCAGAGGCACAGTTCAAATCCAGTCTGGTGGGTGCACACTCATCTTCCTGAATGTGTACTATGTTCCTGGGATGGAAATTAATCTGTTTTCTGTCAGTCAAATTATGAGGAACTCTCCTCAGCTTGATATAGTATTCAATGAGCACAAATGATCTATTATAGACAGGGAGACTAGTCTTACAGTTGTTGTTGGTCTAGAAGATCATGGTTTATACAGGCTTCTTGACACTGGTGATTTTCCAGAAGTGGCTCTAGCAGCTCGCATTTCGCCCATTAGCACTCTATGGGATCAGCGATATGGTCACCTAAACATGCAGTATCTCTCTCAGCTTTCTCGGGACGGACTTGTGTCAAGGTTACCTGACATTCAGACTCAGCAGTTGGGCGTATGCGGCGCTTGTCAAGCTGACAAACAACATCGGTCTTCATTCACGAATTGAGAATCTTGGCGCGCATCTAAGGTACTCCAGTTAATTCATGTTGATATTTGTGGTCCTATGAATACATCTTCTATCATTGCTTGCAAATATTTTTTGCTTATTGTAGATGATTTTAGTAGAAAGATGTGGGTATATTTTCTCAAATATAAATCTAATGCATTTAGTATCTTTCAGAAGTTTAAAACCTTAGTAGAAAAAGAGTATGGCTGTAATATCATGACTCTTAGGACAGATAACGGGGGGAATTTTGTTCTTCTGCTTTTTCCAACTTCTGTGATACTCATGGCATAAAACGCCAGTTCACTACTCCTCACACTCCTCAGCAGAACAGTGTTCTTGAATGCCGCAACTGCACAGTTGTTGAAATGGCTCGCTCCATGTTACAACACAAGAATGTTCCAAACAAATTCTGGGCTGAAGCAGTTTTTACTGATGTGTATCTTCTTAACCGATCACCCACTCAGGCTATTAAAGGGAAGACTCCTGAAGAGGTTTGGTCTGGCCGTAAGCCGAAGATCAGTCACCTCAAAGTTTTTGGCTCAATTGCATATGTTTGGATTCCAGCTGCCAAGCGCTCTAAGTTGGATTCCAAAAGCCAAAAACTCATGATGACAGGGTACAGTGACCATCACAAGGCTTACCGACTAATAGATATAGCCACTGGTCGTCTTAGCTTCAGTCGGGATGTGGTATTTGATGAAGATAGAGGATTCTTTCAGTCTTCTTCTTCTGAGCAGTGTTCTAGGGATCAACCTCACAGTGTTCTTCTTCCAGTAAGTTCACCTGATGGGAGGGATGATGCAGCAATATTTGATCAAACAATACCTGAACTTCCTCCAGAAAATAATCCTTCCCTTGCTGCTCCTATTGTTTCTGAATCTTCTCCATCTCCTCCTGCTATTGGTTCCTCTACTCCTCGGCCAAAATGGTGGGCTAAAACCATTGCTGACCTCAGGGATGATGAACTCCTTGAAGGACGAACTTCTAGACATAAGAGCAAATAGCAGTCTACAGTAAACTTCACTCTTATGGCTAATCTACACAGTATCTTTGAGCCTCAAACTTACTCAGAGGCTAAGGGTATATCGAGTGGGAACAAGCTATGGATGCTGAATTCCAAAGTCTTCAGAAAAATCACACATGGATCCTTTCTGATCTGCCTGAAGGAAAAAACACATTAGCCGCAAATGGGTATATAAAGTGAAATACAAAGCCGATGGAACTCTAGACAAGTATAAAGCTCGGCTTGTGGCTCGAGGATTCTCACAGAAGGAAGGCATTGACTATGAGGAGACTTTTGCTCCTACAGCCAAAATGAGTACCATACAACTTGTCCTTGCTCTAGCAGCTCAATTCAAATGGAAAGTTCATCAGATGGATGTAAAAAGTGCTTTCCTAAATGGTGACTTATAGGAAGAAGTCTACATGACAAAGCCTCCATGATTTAAGATTACCGGTCAAGAACAGAAAGTGTGTAGATTAGCTAAAGCTCTCTATGGATTGAAACAAGCTCCTCGGGCTTGGTACATGAAAATTGATCAGTACCTGACAGACCATGGTTTTTAGCAGAGCCCATCTGATGCAAATATGTATATCCAACATATTATTGATGATATCTTGTTTGTGGTTGTTTATGTAGATGACCTTATGATTACTGGCAGCTCTGCATACTTGATCCATGGGATCAAACAAGACCTCTGCAGAACCTTTGATATGACAGACTTGGGACTTCTTCACTATTGTCTGGGGATTGAAGTTTGGCAGACTGAGAATCACATCTTTCTCTCTCAGTCCAAGTATGACAAAAATCTTGTGGACAGGTTCAGAATGCAGGATTGCAAACCAGCCACAACCCCTATGGAACCCGGGCTCAAACTTTCAGCTCAGTCATCCTCTCTTCCTGTGGATGAAACTTTATTCAAGCAATTAGTGGGCAGTCTCATCTATCTTACTGCCACCAGACCAGACATCAGTTTTGTAGTGAGCTACATTTCCCGCTTCATGTCCACTCCTAAAGCTGATCATTGGATAGCAGCAAAGCGTGTGCTACAATATGTGCGTGGCACTTCTGATTATGGACTCCTATACACTCGCAGTTTCGATCCTATACTTAGTGGTTACACAGATTCTGACTGGGCCGGTTCGGTTGATGATTGTAAATCTACAGCTGGGTATGTGTTTAGTCTAGGATCTGGTGCTGTCACCTAGACTAGTAAGAAGCAGCAAGCCATGGCTCTCTCCTCAACAGAAGCAGAGTATCAAGGAGCAGTTAAGGCATCCTATGAAGCAGTTTGGCTTCGACGTATGCTTGTAGATAGGCATGCTTCCCAGACAGGTCCTACTTCTTTGTCTTGTGATAATCAGGGAGTGCTCAAACTTGCCAAAAATCTCATCTTTCATGAATGAACAAAACATGTGGAAACTCATTGTCACTACATTCGCCAGCTTGTTGAAGATGGATCCATTCAGTTGAGATATGTTCCCACAACAGAGCAGCCTACAGACATCTTCACCAAGCCTCTTGGTCCTGATAAGTTTGTAAAATTCAGGGGGTCTATTGGTGTTGTAAATAGATTGAGCATTAAGGGAGGGTATTAGAATAATACTAATTTAGTTTAATGCTCATTCTTTAGTTGTTGCTAATTTTATTCTTTTAGCAGTTTCTTAGATGAAACTGATCTTTACATAGAAACTTGATGTTTCTATCTTTGTAAATATCTCTGTATTATTATTGAGTATTGTTGCTCAATCAATTCATTGAACTTATTTGGAAATCCATATGCGTGTTTCGCACTGTTTTATAATCCACTACTGCTATCAAGTGAAGAGGACACAAATCAATTGTTTGCTGAAATGTTAAGACAACTACAAATGAACAACCTTTATTTGACTCAGATGGTTCAAATTTCAAAACACATCGAACGGAAGAAACCCGGTGCATATGGAGGCAGTGGAAAGTAGCAAGGTTGTAGAAAACATTGAAAATTTTTCCAGCAAACCTTGAGGTTCGACGCAATCTAAACCTTTCATGCCTACTTTTGTACAAGAGGATGAACCTACACAAGAGGAACCTATGGAAGATGATGAGGACACTGAAAATTAGCTAAGTATCAAGATTTGGGGCCAGGTTTTCGATCAACCATCTCTTTTAAGTTTTAAGTACTACTTGGAGGTCACAAAGTGTACAAAGCCAAAGCAAAAGAAATGGAACCAAGGAAAGCAGAATTATGGGTTGCAGAAGAGGTTGATACGTCTATCCTTACCAAGCTTTGATGGATCATCCAAGTGTACAGCTAGAGCTTGGATTCAGAATTGGATGCTTATCTTGCCCTAATCAGATGAAGGAGATTGAGGCCTTAAAGTTTGCTACCCATCACCTTGAAGGAGTTGCATGTGAATGGTGGTATCGGTGGTATCATGGTTTAGTGACACAAGGACATGGTGCAATAGTCTATTATGATCAGTTTCACACTACATTGAAAGAGCGGTTTGACCGCAACGATTTAGAGGCACACTCTAGAGAGTTGGCTCAGTTGAAACTTGAGACAGGTTGGTACACTTGATGCATATATTTCAGAGTTTCAATGGTCGTTAGTTATGGTTTATGATGTAACTAAGAAGAGATTGATTACTTGGTTCATAGTGGGTTTGTTAGAACCTTGCTGTGGTTGGGTCAAAGCTTTTGATCTGCCATCCTTGCAGGATGTTATTAATCGTGCAAGGTATATGGAGCTATCTACACCATAGGTTAGGTTTCCTTGCAAGTTTCCGCATAAACCCTTGTCATAGAGTTTTCCGTAGAGGAAGGACAAGAAACCAAAATATAATAGACCTACAAGTGAGATGTTTGGGCCAGTTGGTGGTGCACCTTGTGATTTGAGGGATGAGTTGAGAAAAAAAAGGCTTTTCTTTGATTGTCGTGAGTCTTGGATGCCTAGACATAAGTTTAGAAGTGGGGGCAAGTCCCATTGGAATAAGGTCTTTGAGGAGCCCAATGATGCTGAGTTAGAAGAGACATAGGTTCTTGTTGAGCAGCATGAATAGATGGATGGTGCAATTGCAACTCTCACTACCACTCATTATAATGCCTTTAGAGTAAGGGGTGTTATGTAAGGAAAATAAGTTGTTGTGTTGATTGATAGTAGGGCTACCCACAACTTCATTGATTCGTCCTATGTGAAGAAGCAGGGTTTGCAAGTTGAGGAGCATGATGGTTTTCGAGGGCGAACAACGAGTGGCAAGATGTTGCATTTTTTTAATCATGTTCCATAGTTTAATATCTTTGAATAATTACACCCTTATTGATGACTTTTATGTGGTTGACACTGAGGATACCAATGTTGTGTTGGGTGTTCAATGGTTACATTCTATAAGTCCATATGTTATGGACTTTAATACTATGCAATTGAGTTTCACAACAGATTGTTGGAGGGTGGTATTACGGGGATTATCTTTAGATGCTCCTAGAGTCATTTTAGTGAAGAGGATGGAGAGAGTTTTTCAACATTTAGAGGCAGAGTGGGCAGCATAGTGTTTCATCTTAGATAAGTCTACATATACAAGAAAACGTGTATTTCATGTTGACATACAAGGCTTGTTGGACAATCATAGTGTGGTGTTTTTAGATCTACTGCATGGTCTACTTCTAGATCGTGGTTTTGAGCATGTTATTGAGCTTGTGGATAGCAAGCCAGTGGTTACGAATCCATACCATCATCCTAAATGATTCACAGATGAGATTGAGAGGCTATTCAGGAGTTGTTGGATGTAGGACATATACTGCCTAATTCTAGTCCTTTCACTTCTTTTGTTGTCTTGGTGAAGAAGGATGGTACTATGAGGATGTGCATTGATTATCATGCACTAAATAAGAAGACCATCAAGAACAATTATCCTACTCTATGTATTGATGACTTGATGGATGAGCTACATGGAGTAGTCTATTTTTCCAACACAGTCCTTCGTTCATGATACCATTAGCTTTGAGTTCGAGAGCAAGATATGCACAAAACAACTTTCAGGTGCAACTTTGGACATTTTGAGTATTTGGTGATGCCCTTTAGGCTTTGGGTTATCAAATGCTCTGGCTACCTTTTAGTCTTGCATAAACCATGTGTTCAACAAGCAGTTGTGAAAATTTGTGGTTGTTTTCTTTGATGACATCTTAGTATATAGCAAGTCGTGGGAGGAGCATCTTTGACACATTGATGAAGTGTTAAGTATATTAGCAGCCAATTTCCTTTTTGCGAAGGCCTCTAAGTGTGAGTTCAATATGATTGAGCTATTATATTTGGGATATGTCATTGCGGAAGATGTTGTAAACGCACATAGGGAGAAGATTCAAGCTATGCTTGATAAGCCACCACCACCAAAGAAAGTGTCACAATTTTGGGGCTTCATTGGTCTTTGCACATACTATAGATTATTTGTGAAGGGATTTTCTTCATTAACTGCTCCTTTGACATATTTGACCAAGAAGGATGCATTTGCTTGGATGGATGAGACAAGGAATCATGGATAATCTTAAGAAGGTAATGAGTACTTGTCTCGTTTTGGCTTTACTAGATTTCTCTAAACCTTTTGTGCTCAAGTATGATGTATCCAATACTGGTATTGGGGTTGTTTTGAGGCAAGACAAGCATCCCATTGCTTATGAGTGCTGAAAATTGAATGAAGTTGAAAGGAGGTTCTCCACATACGATAAGGAGATGTTGGAAATCATGCACACACTTGAAAAGTTTTGTCAGTATCTTGTGGGAAGCAAGTTTGTTGTGAGGGTTGATCATAATATCCTCAACTATCTCATGGAGCAAAAAGGATTAAATGAGAAACAACAACGTTGGGTAACTAAGCTACAAGGGTATGACTTTGACATTGAATTTGTCAAAGGAAAAAATAATGTTCTTGCTGATGCATTATCTAGAAATCTTTTGTTTTGTTCACTTTCAAAAATTTTAGCCTCTTTGAAGGATCACATACTAGCAGAATATGCAACAAAATCAACATTCTTGTGATATTTTAGATGTTAAAATCAATGTTGCGAACATCGGCATCGGACAAAATTGGCGAGAGTCCGAAAAACCAAAAAATTGTAAAAATCAGGAAAATATTGGTAAAAATCAGCAAACATCGGCAAAATCAAGATACCATCAAAATATCGAAAAAAATCAGCGAAAATTGGCTAGCTAATCGATTGTGATTTCGAGATAAAAGTCAGGATGTTATTGAGATGTTCGTAACACTAGTTAAAATTGACGATGAAAGGTATAAAGTGTTGAATGACATCATCCATTACAAGGATAAATTCTATCTAGTGTCCAAAAGTAATGTAGGAATTTACAGGGTAAGTTCCTCAAATAGAACACCAAAGGACACCGATCAAAAATAGATCACAGATCAATACACCAGTATTCTTGACGTGGTTAAAACCCTCAAAGAGGAAAACAGTACACAGCCTGAGCCAACGTGGGCACTTCAAGCAATTTATTAATAAAAGAAAGAAATTTACATAAGCTTCTCTCATGAACGATTACCCTACAAATGACCCTCCATGCTCTTTAAATAGAGATCATGGAGCAATCGAGTGCTAAGCCACGGATCAATTGTTAGTAATACTAAGGAGAGAATGAACCGTCGAATCACTTCATGTCTAGAACATATTGTGACCGTCAGATTGTAAGTTACAAAAGTACATATTAAAAAAACACACTTTACCTAACTCTACACTAGACTAAGTTATACTTAACTATTTCCTATACTTGGGATAGGATTGAAGGATGTACAAATATGACACAATAGGAGAAGGAAGGAGGCATAGGAGCCTATCCCCCCTTAGTGACAAGTTCCTGAACTCCAAACATAAATCGAAGTTTAGTAAACTTTGCCTCTGTGAGAGCCTTTGTAAAGATGTTTGCAACTTGATCATCGTTTGAACAATATTGCACTTCAAGAACATGGTCATGAATGAGCTTTCTGATGTAGTGCATGTGTAGTTCAATGTGTTTGCTGCCCTGATGTTGGACTGGATCTTTTCTTAGTTGAATGGCACGTTGATTATCACACCGAAGTGTAGTAGGATGCTACTGCTGAAAGCCAAACTCTAACAGGATCTGACGAAGCCACAAGGCTTCCTTACTAGCTTCTACGACGCCACGATACTCTGCTTCTGCTGAAGAAAGAGAAATGACACTTTGTTTCTTGCAAGTCCATGTAATAGGTCCAGAACCAAGAGTGAACGCATAACCTACAGTAGACTTCCGATCATCAGGGTCATCAACCCAATTGGAATCAGTGAAACCAACCAATAGAAGAGATGTTTTTGCACTGTAATGAATCCCAAACTAGATTGTACCTCGAATATAACGAATTATTCTTTTAGCTGCTTTCCAATGACTTTCATGTGGGTTTTGCATAAACCAGGAAATAAGGCCAACAACAAAGGAAAGGTCAGGACGGGTATGGGTCATATAAAAAAGTTTTCCTACAAGCTAACGGTATAAGGTAGCATCAACTTCAGGGGAAGTACAAGTTACTGAAAGTTTGGCTCCAGAATGAAAGGGAGAAGGGGCTGGCTTATAGTCTTCCATGTGAAAGTGGCATAGAAGATCACATGCATACTTGGACTGGGAAAGGGAAATGCCTTCCTTAGATTGCAAGACTTGAAGACCAAGAAAATAATGCAAGTGTCCTAAGTCTGTCATTTCAAACTGTTTTTTAAGGCTAGAATTCACATGGTTTATAAAGTTGGGATCACTACTAGTAAGGATAAGATCATCAACATAAAGAAAAAAAATGATAAGAGACTTACCCACTTTATTGGTGTAGACAAGATTGTCAGAATGACACCTAGAAAATCCAGTATCTAAACGAAAGCTATCCATTTTGGCATACCAAGCCCGAGGGGCTTGCTTGAGACCATAAGGGGTTTTCTTAAGCCAACATACAAGGCTAGATTTTGTTTGTATAAAGCTAGGAGGTTGTTCCATATAGATTTCTTCATGCAAGTCCCCATGCATGAAGGCAGATTTAACATCCATTTGATGGACTTCCCATTTGAAAGAGGTAGCAAGGGAAAGAACAAGGTGGATAGAGTTCATTTTGGCAACAGGGGAGAAGGTTTCGGTATAGTCAATGCCTTCAACTTGTGAAAAACCCTTAGCAACAAGACGAGATTTATGTTTACCAACTTTTCCATCTGGTCCAAACTTGATTCTAACAAGTTTTTGTCCCTTTAGAAGAGGAACAAGATCCCATGTATCATTTGCAAATAATGAACGATATTCTTCATTCATAGTTGCGTCCTAATCTAAATGGCTTGAAGCTTTTGCAAAGGTGTCAGGATCATAATTCGTTGAAGCTTGAGCTAGTAAAGAAGAGGCTCTATTGAACTGAGAATGTGTACGTCGTTGATCAATAGGATCACCTGCTGCATCCCAAGTAGCACAGACCCATTTTAGAAGCTGAGGAGTTGAAGGAGGATCCTGAGAAGGTGGGGGAGGATTGTCATCCTTGCTGTCATCATCTGAAGAAGAAATATTCTCAGAAGTAGAAGGGATAGAGAGAGGTGGCACATCCATTGAACTAGGCTCGTAGGCCGATATATTTTCAACAAACTTTACATCTCTTCTAATGATAACATTTTTGGACTTAAGTGGAATAATTCTATATCCTTTGGCATCTTCAGAATATCCAATAAAAATACATTTTTCACTCTTAGGTTCTAAAGCTTTATATTTCTCATCTGGAATATGGGCCCATGCTTCACTTCCAAAAACATGAAAGTGACTTACATCTGGTTTAATTGAGCTCCATGCTTCTTCTGGAGTGATATTCTTTTAAACCTTAGTAGGAGTGCGATTTACTATGTAATTTGCACAGTTAATTGGTTTTGCCCAAAAATTAAGACTAAATCCTTTAGATTGAAGCATACAATTAGCCATTTCCTTTAAGGTGTGATTCTTCCTTTCAGCGACACCATTTTTTTGTGGAGTATATGGAACAGTATGTTGCATTTGAATTCCATTCTTAGTGCAAAAGTTGATGAATTTGTTGTTAACATATTCTCCGCCATTATTAGATCTTAGCTTAAGAATTTGATGTCTAGATTGTTTCTCAACAAAGGCCTTAAAGGGCAAGAACATGTTAAATACTTCACTCTTGAGTTTTAAGAAGTATACCCAAGTGCGTCTAGAGAAATCATCAATGAAAGTTAAGAAATAATTTCAGCCAGAGAATGAAACAACTAGAAGTGGACCACATAAATCACTATGCACAAGCTGTAAAGGGGCTGAGGCGTGCCAAGAGGCCGTATTTCAAAACTATCCTGATGATATTTTCCGAGTACACATCTGGAACAAACACCATCTCTGAAAGATACCATAGGAAGACCTGTCACCATATTTTTTTTACATAGATTTTGAAGGGAGCGATAGTTTAAGTGACCAAATAGCTCATGCCAAAGTTTGTTCACTTCATCATTATGAGCAATAAATACCGAGGGAAGAGTTGATGACCCAAAAGTGTTAAACTTATACAACCTTGTAGAATCATCAGCAATGTCAGTAGCTAAAATCTATCTAGGATCTCTTAGGTCCTTAATTACAACATCATGAGGTGAGAATTCAACGATTTTACCTTCACTTGAATAAGTTATCTGATATACAGATAGAAAGTTGTAGGATAAGGTTGGAACACATAATACATCATTATATCGACCATTGTCTAGATGAATAGTTCCAGTCCCTACAACACTAGGAGATCTATCATCACCAATATATATATTTTTGGTGTTACAATTATTTAAAGAAGAAAACATGCTTTGTTTTTGGCCATGTGATAAGAAACTCCAGAATCAATGAGCCACTCGTGAGAATGAGAAGAAGAAGATACATTTAGTGCATAACCAGATCGAGATGCTTGACAACCACATGAAGAAAGTGCAATTCCTGAAGATGAAGTTGAAGTTGAAGAGTGCTCCAAATGGATGTTATGCTTCTTCATTGTTGCTTCCAAGGCTTCCATCTTCTTAAAGCATTTAGATTCTAAGTGGCCATCTTGATTACAAAAGTTGCAATGTCTATCAATCTTTTTCCCTTTGTTTTTATTTGCCTTATCATTTTGTTGAATTGATTTTTCATTTTGAGAGTGAAATTTCTTAGGACCGTTCTTTTTAGGATATTGCTTCTTATGATTCATTGAATTTGGTTGTTGCTGGGCAGCTAAGGCTTTCTTAGAAGAGTTTCCAAGATTAAGAAGACCAAGATGTAATATTTTTTCTTGTTCTCTTATTAAAGAATCACAAAAGGCATCAAAAGAGGGGGACTTGTAGTCTTGTCCTTGAAAAATAAATGCTTCTCTAGTAGAATGGAAGGTGGAAACAAACACAGAGTAGGCTGGTCCCAACTTAGTAAGAATGGAATAGATAAGGCTATCATCTTCTTTCTTAACCTTAACACCTTCCAAGAGAAGTCTAAGGGTCTTGAACTTGGACAAAAAATCTTCAATGGAAGAAAAAGTATTGGGGTCCAACGTAAGCAACTCATTTTCGAGTTGATGGGCTTTAGCTTCATTTTTAATTCCAAAAACTTTAGTGAGTTGTTTCATTGCTTCATTAGAGGTATCAAGTTCTGCGATATGGAATCTAAGGTCTGGAGAAATAGACATCCCTATCAACCCACGTGCTTGATCTTGCCTCTTTTCCCATTTCGTTCCCTTATTTTCATCTTTAGGTTTAGTTTCTTGGCCTGAGGTTATTCCGTAAAGACCTTTACTTCTAAGTAAATCCACAATGTAGGGCCACCATTGGAAGTAGTTGCTGTTGTCAAGAATAACTTCGTATGGACTTTCTATTTTAACAAAAAATGAAGCTATAGATGTTGAAACTAAGTGTTCCAATGGAAATATCTCAAAAAATTAGGTTGATTAAAAAAAAAATGGCTTCCAGATGAAGAAGTTATGGCTTTTTGAAGAAAAGTTGTTGAAGATGCTGACGAAGTGCGTGAATGTGCGGAAGTGAATGATAATATTAGATTTTAACTCCCCCCCCACCCCCTTTTCAAAATTAATCTAATTAGCTCACTTTAAAAAAAGATTTTATGTGACCCAATTTTATAAATAAGTGAAAGTCATTTTTACAATGGTACTTTATGAGCTACCCAC
Source organism: Pinus taeda (assembly GCA_000404065.3). NCBI lineage: Eukaryota > Viridiplantae > Streptophyta > Pinopsida > Pinales > Pinaceae > Pinus > Pinus taeda. Next base: position 28,430 of record APFE030117853.1, read on the forward strand.
TAAATTGTAACTTAAATAAAAGATAAAAAAAAACTTTAGAATTATAAGTGACTCACTTTTTATAATGGGTGGAACACTTTTACATAAAGTAACTTTAAAACATAAGTTACATGTGCTTTTTGAAAAAGTAACTCAACAAAAAGAAAGACTTGAACTCAAGACCTCTATTCTCATAAAGTAACTTTGGACGAAGTGAGCTAGTTTAAAAGGTTAGTAATTTTTGGAAAAGAGGAAGGTTTTTTTTTTTTTAATTGTCACTGAAGCTTTGGGGTACATGCTTACTTAAAAAAGCCCTTTTTTCCTACAAAACAAAAAACCACACAACTCAACATGAACATACAAAAAAAAAAACTTTATGGCTTGAAGTTAGCTTTCGCCTTGAAACTAAATATGTTCCTCAATGTTTCTTATTTTTTGAGATCACACTAAGGCGCGGCGGAAAAGAGCATACACATGAGAAAAATCCTTCCTTTCTATTTCTGATTTGTCCAGATCGTACAGAGTCACGGGGAAAAAAACATACACATAAATGAAATGTATAGATCTGGTAATATAAACAGAGAGATAAATAAATTGAAATAAAGAGAGAGATAAATAATTAAAACTGCAAATAAATATTGTATACCTCCAAATCTTAAAAATGACATAGCTAGAGCTATCAGAAACCTTTTCACGTGAAATGAAAGGGGTTCCTCACTATAACAGATGCTCCTAACACAATAGAGCAATCCTCTTGACCCAAAAGTGGTTAGAAACAGTAGATGTAGGAAACGACAGTCAGATGCAGTTGTACCGGCTTCCGATTTGGATCACCAATGGATGCGGCCTTCAAATAGCTCTGATACCATGTAGAAATTTACAGGGTAATTTCCTTATATAGAACACCAAAGGACACCACTCACAAACAGATCATAGATCAATACACCAGTGTTCTTGACGTGGTTAAAACCCTCAAAGAGGGAAACAGTCCACGACTTGAGCCAACACGGCCACTTCAGGCAATTTATTAATAAAAGAAAGAAAATTTACATAAGCTTCTCTCATGAACAGTCACCCTACAAATGACTCTCCATGCTCTTTAAATAGAGATCATGGACCAATCAGGTGTTAAGCCACGAATCAAGTGTCGGTAATACCGAGGAGAGAATGAACCGTCGGATCATTTCATATCTAGAACATATCGTGACTGTCGAATTGTAAGTTACAAAAGTACATAGTAAAGAAAGACACTTTACCTAACTCTACACTAGACCAAGTAATACTTTAACTATTTCCTATGTGTCGGAATATCCTAACAAGTAAGTTCAAACTCAAAATTCTAACGGTTGTTTATTACAATCAGCGTGTTGGTCATTGGTTATTTGAAGACATACAGTTATATTCGTGAAAGATTTTCATGGAAGGGTGTGAAGGA
>APFE030117854.1:0-11501 GCA_000404065.3 Pinus taeda
AGATGAAGGTGCGCGCGCACAAAGGTCAGGGTTGACCTACCACAGGAGACGCAGGGAGTTTTAAGGTGTTAGGGTTGTTGTCTGGCGCAACCGCGAGGAGGTAAACAACTACGGTTCCGGAACAGGACCTCAGAACGGAATAAGGCAACCGACAGCGATGGAGGATTTAGGTTACACCGACCTCGTGGATTATTCCGCTGATCCCTGGGAGGACCAGCACATTTTCGGAAACCCTAACCCTTCGGGATTCGGTCAGACAGCTGTCGCCGACGAGTCCTCACAGATTGACAACCCGGAATCAACTGCACCGGTTCATTTGTCTCCATCACACGACCTGGAAGTTCCGCAGCTATCTCCAGGCACAGCATCCCTCTTGCTCGCATCGCTCTCGCCGGACTTACCGTCCCTAGACTCGCCCCCACCCTCGAGATCTAGCCCTCCTCCAGTCCCATATTCGCCTCAATGTATATCTGAGATCCCTCAGACTGGGGAGGGAATCCGTCATTCAGGTAATTTCGGTACGCCGGCTATTCCGGCCCCGAACCCTAAACCCTCGCACCCGGTTAGGGCTTCGAATCCGCTCTCCGACCACCCAAAGGCGCCGCGATCGAAGAAGCATAAGATCAAATGCATCAAGGAAACGGTGATCGACATCTCGGTGGCCTTCGGTGATCCCACAAATTACGAAGAATCAATGGCGATGGCTCGAACGGTTCTGGTAGGGCATGTGCAGGGGCGTACCTACACAACGGACCGACTGATGTTATGGGTAAAAGAAATCTGGGGTTCTTACCTCACCACTCTGTCGGAGGTACAAGAGCTCCCACGGGGATGGTTTTCACTTCATTTCGCAACAGAGGAATGCACGGAAAAGGTATTGGCACAATATTGGCACATCGAGCTGTTACCAGTATTACTGAAACGCTGGAGCCCATTATTCGACCCAGAGCGCGAACAGATTGGGGCTGGCCCTCTATGGGTTCGATTACTGGGGCTTCCTCTACAATACTGGACAGAAGAGGCCTTCATCAAAATTGGGAACGCTCTCGGTAATTACTTGGATCACGACCGTTCGTATAAGGATAACAGGAAAAGAACCCTAGCCAGGATACTGGTGTATTTAGACACCAGGGAGGGATTAGTAGGAAAAATCACACTGAAATGGGGACAATTCAGCAGACTACAAACTCTGGACTACGAAGGGGTTCCCTTCCGTTGCAACCGGTGCCATCAAATTGGTCATCTATTCAAGGAATGTCCGTTGAATCTCAGCCCGGTAGATTCGCCTGTCGCTTCGACCACGGTGTCCAGAGGGGTTTCGCCGACTATTCCACGCCCTCCACGAAGCTACGAGATCCTCAGCAATGTACCTGTGAATGTTGCGGTGAACATACATGCGCCTCCCTCGCCACCACTGACTCGAACAAGGGCAGCTGCAGCAGCAGCGCACAATCCGGGAATATCTCCCTCTCTCCCTCCTTGCACACTTGGTATCACATCTACTTGTATGAATTCTGATGTTTGCACCATGGAACAGTGCACTATCCCCTAGCCCCTCCTGATCCCCCCATCCGCCCCTCCGTCTCTGACCCTCTCATCATCCCCTACATCTTCCTCATCATCCAAATTGGCCCCCTCTCACTCATATTCCTTGCGGTCTCGCACCCCCCAACCAGATGCCCCCCAAATCGGATTGGGACTGGTACCTATCAGCCCTAGTTTCCTTACCACTCGGGGTCGGATATCTCATCTCAATAAGGCTATTAGACATGCGGGAGCAGAAGTAGCAGCTGGCCGCCAAGCTACCATTGATGGGGTCCTTAGAACATCAAAGCCCCCTAAATGGGGTCCCCCATGAAGTGTCTTTCATTCAATTTCAGGAGCCTAGCTAGTGCCCCCAAAAAACTAGCCCTAAAACGACTTTTTGAGGTCGATCTGCCGGACATTATCCTTCTACAAGAAACCCTCGAATCTGCTGAATCCACCACTCAAGCTCTCTCCCTTCTATCGACTAGATGGAACTACTTCGCATCTGATGCTATTGGAAGATCGGGGGGGATGGCGATTGGATATAACCCTAGGAACATCAGACTGGAGTCATCTTGGGGGGGGCAAGGCATACTCAGAGCAGACATTTTCTCTACGGAACTGGGGATGTCCTTTCGAATCATCAATATCTACGGACCATGTCATCAGCGAGAAAACTACTGGAGGCAATTACTTGGAGGCAACCTGATGTCGGAAGACCACATCATTCTGGGGGGCGACATGAATTTCTCGCTGGGATTTAGTGAATCCTGGGGCTCTATGGCTCAAGTGGATCCGATCACTACCTTCATCAGGAACCTACTTGATCAGCATGACCTCATTGACATACCCATGCAGAAGCCCCTACCGACTTAGCGAAATAGAAGGGTAGGCCCTGCTGCACTGGCTAGACGACTCGACCGTTTCCTGATGAAAAGCCAGTTGATACGACAACTAAATCATTACAGACAATGGGTAGGCAAGGGAGGTATATCGGACCACTCCCCCATCGTTCTGGAGATCCTGGGCACACACCAAAAGCCCAAGGCGCCCTACAAATTCAATCATACATGGATTCAGGACCAGAGCTTCATAAATTTGGTCTCGGACTACTGGCGATCACACCCCATTGACCAGGCAGACTCGATGGCCAGAGGATTTGTGAAGAATCTTACGGAACTAAAGCACTTGGTTATAAACTGGGCAAAAGAGAAGAAGAAGAGGGATGATGCACAGTTAGCGTCGGTAGAAGATGAATTACAAAACTTACTTGATGATAGAAACCTGGGCTTCATAACTCAAGATGACAAAACCAGATTGGTGAACCTGGAAAACCAGAAGAACAAGATTCTCAAGGAAAGAGCTGAATCGATCAGACTAAGAAGCAGAGCCATCTGGCTCAAAGCTGGGGATGAAAACACCCACTATTTCCACAATTACGCCAAAGGCAGGAAAGTCACAAATACCATCTGGAACCTCCCACGACCAGATGGCAGCCTGGCGAACTCCTACAGTAAATTATCCCATCTTGGTATGGCTCATTTCAGGGGACTATATAAATGCCCTGCAGGCACAAACCTGGCTGAGATTATCAATGTGGCCACTCACTTACCCAGGTTTGTCATGGAAGAAGACACTGAAGATCTAACAGCCCCTGTTACTATGGCAGAGCTGGAGAGCACTCTAAAATGGTTCCAAAAGGAGAAAAGCCCGGGCCCAGACGGATGGACCATTGAATTCTACACAGCTTTTTTCGAGCTTCTGGGAGGAGACATCTTGAAAGTGGTCGAGGAAAGCAGAGCCACAGGCACCCTATACAACGCCATCAATACCACTTTCATAGCACTCATACCCAAATCAGACTCTCCAGCCTCATTTGATGAATTTCGTCCCATATCTCTGTGCAATGTGCTCTACAAAATCATTTCAAAGATCATTGCAAACAGGATCAAGTCCATTCTATCCCGTCATATTGGTCCCCAACAATTCGCTTTCCTGGAAGATAGACAGATCCATGAAGCTATTGGATCTGCTCAAGAAGCTATACACTCAATCTGGACAAAACACCTCAAAGGCATCCTTCTGAAGATCGACCTCTCAAAGGCTTTTGACAGGGTAAGTTGGCTCTATATCAAAATGATCCTCATCCACACTGGATTTCCTATGGACCTCATAAATTGGATCATGGCCTGCATCACTACCCCTACATTCAGCATCCTAATCAATGGGTCTGCCACCCCTTTCTTCCATTCTGAAAGAGGCCTCCGCCAGGGATGCCCACTCTCTCCTCTACTCTTCATTATGGTTATGGAGGCTCTCAGCAGACTCATAATCTCTGCGAAAAGAGCTGGAAGCCTCAGGGGTATTAAAATATCTGATGAATGCTATCTTACCCACCTATTATTTGTAGACGATATTCTAATACTATTGGAAGGCAGCATTCAGGACACTACCACGTTCAAAAGATTGCTAGACCTCTTCTCCCGGGCAATGGGCATGGAAGTAAATCAGAGGAAATCCACCATCACTCTGGTTGGCATTACTGTGAATGAAACACAAAGGGCACTACAATGCTATCCATTCACCCCGCAACCACTGTCCGAAGGCCTTAAATATCTGGGGTATTGGTTAAAGCCAACTAACCAAAAGATTGCAGACTGGGTATGGCTGATCACAAAAGTGGAAAAAAGATTATCATGCTGGTGCAACGGATACTTATCCAGGGCCGGAAGACTCACCCTTATTAAATCTGTACTTGAAGCAACGCCGGTTTATTGGATGGCCCTGGCATGGATACCTAGGCACATTCTGGCCAAACTACAACAAATCTGCAACAGATACTTATGGGCTGGCAATCAGGATAAGAGAATATTTGCATGGATAAGCTGGGACAAAATTGCAATACCTAAGAAATGGGGAGGCTGGGGACTAAAGGAACTTCCCATTTTTGCCAAAGCACTTGCGGGTAAAATGGGCTGGGCACTTTTAACCTCTCAAAGCTTATGGACTAAAATCTCTTACTACAAATATATATGGCCGTTGAGCATCGAGGACTGGGCCAGACTACCGGCATGGAACAGAGCTGGTATCTCATCAATTTGGAAGGCCCTCCTACACTCAATGTCGCTCATCAGAGACAACATAACTTGGCGAATAAGAGATGGGAGTAGAGCCAGAATTGGCCTTGATCCCTGGATAGGCAGTGGAGGGAGACACATACTGCCTCGGGACCTGATTAATCTTCTAACTAGACGTGGCATCAAAGTAATAGCTCATATTGCAGACCCAGAGCAATCCGATATTTTTCATCAAGCATGGAAATCAGAACTGCATCTTAACATTCCCAGGAGATGGCATCGAGATTGGAGAGCCTACACAGAGGCTCTAATTGAATCACACATTCGCATCACAGAAGGACCAGATGAACTCTCCTGGAGACCGGCTGAAACAGGACATTATACACCAAAAGAAGGATACTTACAGTTGATCTCTCACAAGCATCCCGACGCCATTGCTAGTTGGTGGAAGCAAATTTGGAAAGTGGAGGCATCCCCTCGATCTAAAATGTTCACATGGTGCATCCTACGGGACTGCATACCCACAGGGGAACATCTCAAACGTCGGGCACTGCATGGTCCTACCTGGTGTGTCTTATGCAGAATGGAATCGGAATCCACTTCCCACCTATTCCTGAGTTGCAGTGCTATATCGGAACTATGGCAACATCTCAAACCGCCTACAAATTTTGTGGGTGAATGGGGTGGCACTGATCTCATCACAGCTTGGACAAATTGGACAAATCAGCACAAAGGAACAAAACTCATAAACCTTCCCATCATTGTCAATTGGTCGATTTGGAAAGCTAGGAACCGGATTATATTTGAGGACAAGCCGATACACTGGCCTGCGCTGGAAGCAGCCATCATAACTGCCCTTAGTGAGCTACCCGAGCCTATCCCCCACACTGTCCGTCAGCATACCCCTCCTCCATGTATCGATCTCAGCACCCCGTGGGCTTTCTTTGATGGTGCTGCATCTGAGCAGCGATGTGGAGGAGGCTTCATTATTTACCTATCTGAGAATCATCTGTACAAAATCAAGGCCAGGCTGGGGCCTGGCACCAACAATTTTGCAGAGCTAATCACCCTCCGCCACCTCCTTCATTTTGCCTTGAGCCACCGCTGTAACCACATCAATATTATGGGGGATTCTAAGATCATTATAGACTGGATCAACGGCACTTCTACATGTCACATGCACTCTCGTAGCATCATTCTGCACGAAGCACTTGAACTCAAAGCAGCATTTAACATTATCACTGTATCTCATATTTACAGGGAGCACAACAAGGAAGCAGATAAGCTTTCCAAGGAGGCCGCGAGGATGGATAGGGGCCTGTGGGAGATCATGGAAATAAAAGATGCACAGGAACGAAAATACTACCACCGCCCCTACATAGACCAGGCTTACCCAACAGCGGGACAACACAATACACAATAGACAGCACAGGCATGAAGCAGCAGAGACGCAGGATATTTTTGAAAGTTTTCAGTACATATACAACTTATTAGATAGAATAACACTGTAATACCCTGCGTGGTATCAAATACAGTCTATACAGAAATTTTTGAATGTTATAAACAGCATATATATGACATCTGCTACCGACAGATACAAATGTAATTTCAAAGCTAATATAATGAAATTTTTGTGATTTTCCCAGTGGGAAAAAAAGATGTGTGCTGCCTTGAATTTAATGGGCAATGCATGAATTTGAAATGTGCATTTGTTAGTTCACTACTACATTGTACATATGAATTCAAAACAGTACTGACATTAGAGTTCTAAATATAGCCCAACAGTTGGTTAATTAAGGAAAGAATTTGCATGTAATGCTTTGATGACCAAGGAAAGCTTCCAAGTAAGTGAAATGCCAAGTCCTTGGGATCAGTGCAAGGTGCAACCTCCATATCCATAAAATACCACAATTCAACTTCCTCGAAGAGATTATGCACCCTGCACTTCTACAGTACAAAGTTGGAAGTGCCACCATCATGTGACAGTCTCTGAGACCAAAACTGGCCATCACAGCAACCTCTAAAATCACACTTGTACAAACTGATCAGACTCAAAAGAAATAAGCTATCCAGCCTAGTCCAAGTGTAGATCACCCATCTTGGGCCAATAACAACCTTCCAATTGCTAGAAGATCCTAAGCATCTCACCCAATAACCTATCATAGGTCTAGATCTACTTCACTAACTGAAACTCATGCGTCACACCCACTAAACCCATCAACAAATTCCTCTCATAAGGAACTGCCCATTCCATACATGCATCTGGAGGATTTAAGTGAATGTAGTATGACACCATATTAAATTTCAGACCACGGTAAGCATATTCTGCTCTCAGATAAATTAACCTAAACCTAGGTAGCTTAAAATTGAAAGCCCCATTCCAAGCAGCAAATACTGAATACGTTAATCTACAAATGCACTGCTAGAAATTACATCTGAAACACTCAATACTGCATCTACTATTTACTAAAAGAAAAATTATACTGTTATGGCTCAAAACTAGAACTCACCAACAAACACAGTGTTGCACCCTAGCTTTTTTTATAGAACAAGACACAGAGTAAAGATACCATGTACCTTGTCAAATGCATTAAGTGCTTAAGGTGACTCAGTCAAACCCTAACCCCAATCTACTCTGCTAGTGTACCCCACCGCATGGATAGAAGTGCCAGAAATACTGCACCCCAATTGGGAGATCGTCAACACTCCTTCGGCTCTGTGCCCTCAACTCCTCCAGCAAGCACTCTAGGGCAACAAATAACCAGCCTGCCATAGGGCATTTAATGCCCCTATGGAGCCTGGTTCACCATACATGCCCATGGATTTACCATAGCCCAATTTGACAGCAGCTCGTGCAGATTTGCCTGCTTATTCAACTGATTCTTTGGCCCCATCCGTCTCCATTCTGGCACCCATCACCATGCTGGCAGGTTCAAATCGCAAATCCACGCGAAATTGGTATTCAAACATCCCACATTCAATTGAGAACGATTTTCCTCCGTCCGCGCTCATCCTCCCGACAAGAAGCCCTGGCTGGAACCGGACCACAACCTTACCTGCAACAAAAAAAAAACTACAGACCCACAGGTTCACCGCCAAGATCGCAAGTCCACCAAACCCTCACGAGGAAGATCACACCACCTTGCTGAATCGCAGAGACGCACTGAGGTATTTGAATCCCTCTCTGACCGATTTAGCTTGCACTCATCTGAATTTTTGCATTAGGGATTACTTTGCAGGATGGAGCCCTTCCCATCTGCTTTGCATATTTTCCCTTGATGTATTGTAATGTGAGGTTTCTGCCCCTGCGATTTTAGTGGAGATCAAATGAAGACCAAAGAGGACCGCATCTTCACACCAAAACAGGTCGAAAGCCTCAATCGTTAGCTCGCCTTTACAGCCACCGTGCAAACCCTCGTTGCGTGAATAGCCTCTGCGGGTCCATCCCTAGCAGCATGCACAACCATAGCAGGCCAAGATACTCTATTCATAGCCCTGCAGCTTAATGTCCAGCTATAAAGAAAACTGTGGCACAATTGATTGATTAAAGAAATTTATGTTCTAAGTAGGGATAAAATGACGCCGTTTTGTCTGTAAATATGGTGTCTTATATCTGGAATAAGACTGGTTTCAGATTAATCTCATATTTGTTAACTTTAGTTATTTAAGTAGTTTTCTAGTGAAGGACGTTTTATCTCATTTGATTGGTTTGTGTTCTTTTGGATCTAAGTTGTGTGAAAGCCTACCTTAAACCGGCCTGAAATCACTACTTTCAACCTTTGGTCTATATGAGTGAATTGATTAAACAAAACGCTAAAACTGGTGCCTAAGTTGGTCTGTTTTTCCTTACAACTCTAGCAACAACAAGGAAAATAACAAAATTTGGTATGAGTACATAATTATGTTATTTTATCTAGTAAAGCATAATCAAGACTTATGCTCTGACACTATTAAAATAAATTTTTTTTTTGTTTGCGTGTAGATAGGAACAACTATTTTATATCCAATGTGTTTTGGTTCCATTCTCAACGTAGTTAATTTGTGTTTCTTTCTTGCACTGGAAAACAAATAAAATAACTAACGTTAACAAATATGAGATTAATCTGAAACCAGTCCTATTCCAGATATAAGACACCATATTTACAGACAAAACAGCGTCAGTTTATCCCTACTTAGAAGTTGGACATAGATATCTTCAATCAACCAATTGTGCCACAGTTTTCTTTATAGCTGGATATTAAGCTGCAAGGCTATGAATAGGGTGTCTTGGCCTGCTATGGTTGTGCGTGCTGCTAGGGATGGACCCGCAGAGGCTATTCACGCAACGAGGGTTTGCATCGTGGCTGTAAAGGCGTGCTAACGATTGAGGTTTTCGACCTGTTTTGGTGTGAAGATGCGGTTCTCTTTGGTCTTCATTCGATCTCCACTAAAATCGCAGAGGCAGGAACCTCACATTACAATACATCAAGGGAAAATACGCAGAGCAGATGGGAAGGGCTCCGTCCTGCAAATTAATCCCTAATGCAAAATTTCAGATGAGTGCAAGCTAAATCAGGCAGAGAGGGATTCAAATACCTCAGTACGTATCTGTGATTCAGCAAGGTGGTGTGATCTTCCTTGTGAGGGCTCGGTGGACTTGCGATCTTGGCAGTGAACCTGTGGGTCTGTGGTTTTTTTTTTTGCAGGGGAGGTTCGTCCGGTTCCAGCCAGGGTTCCTTGTCAGGGGGATGAGCGCAGGCGGATGAAAATCATTCTCAATTGAATGTGGGATGTTTGAATATCAATTTCACTTGGATTCGCCATTTGAACCTGCCAGCATGGCGACGGGTGCCAGCATGGAGACGAATGGGGCCAAAGAATTGGTTGAATACGCAAGCGAATCCGCACGGGCTGCTGTCAAAACGGGCTATGGTAAATCCATGGGCATGTATGGTGAACCAGCCTCCATAGGGGCATTAAATCATAAATGCTGTATGGCAGGCAGCAGGCTGGTTATTTGTTGCCAGCAATCTAGCAGTACTAGGGATCTGTGTCGTACTCTAACAGTAGATAATACATCCAGAAACAAACTCCATAATAGGAAAGCTCACTGAAGTGGATTGACAGTCTAAAATACAAACTGGAAGAGGTTAGCACAGGAATACTAGAGACATGCATGCACCCTCTCTCTCCCCTAAATAACTCCAGCTCTCCTCCCAAGAACACTAGTGCCATGCCATCATACTGATTTGCTGCACCCTCATACTGACAGCACAGAAATTGAAGTGGCCTCTGCTGGAAATGCTGCACCATACAGAAGGAGAACCAGCTACTGAGTAACAAGGTAAAATTGAACATTTACAAATACAACTCCCCACAGTTCCCCTTTATAAACAATATACAACTAGAAAGAGATAACAATATTTAACATTTTCTTCCAATGTTGTGATCAGAACAAACAAGTCAAAAATATCACCAGAAGAGACATGGACAAGTGAAACTTACCACAGTTCCCCTTTATAAAAAATACGCAACTGGATAGAGATAACAATATTTAACATTTTCTTCCAATGTTGAGATCAGAACAAACAAGTCAAAAATATCACCAGAAGAGACATGGACAAGTGACTATATAATACTCATCAATATCAATCTAGTTCAAAGTGAAACATAAGAGGTAAATTACCCAGTCATCATGGAAGAAACCAGAAGTCTTGAAAGAGGCTCCCAGAAAGCTTCAATTAAGACATGAAACTGATCTGATGGCAGCAATCCAAGCATTCCAGATATTGTCCTCTTCATTGCATCCAAAGTATCAGCGGATACATCTTTTTGTATAATGCTCACATCCAATGGCTCTATCTCCTGTATCAAGCTCAAAAGCACCGAATCCTCCTGGAACAGAAAATAATTAACATCAGGACACCATGAACGTCTTAAATAATAGCATGGTAAGTCACTACTATGTCTTTAATTTTCATTCAATTGATTTTACATCCCTTCTTTTATCAATCATTGGCAACCATAAATACTATTTTAAGCTACACTGGTCTACAACATTGATGAAGTTTGCAAATTATCAGTTTAACGAAAGTAGATTGCTAGTGCTCTTCTAACCTACGTTTTTCTTGCAATTTTTCCACTCTTCTGGATCTTAAATTATTGGTGTTAAACTATACGCTCAAAATGCATTTAGTTTATAGTACAACAATGTCCTCAACTCTGTTTTGCCACTTGTTACCAGGAATTTTCTCTTCTAGATTTAATATTCTTACACAGCAATACTTACCATAGGCACTGAACAAGGATAAAACTTAAATTAAATCATAAGCGGGTTCTTCCACTACCAGATGGAAATTAGCTGAAATTTTGCTGTATATGGCTTTTGTTCTAAGCTATACTTACATGAAGGATTTGTTGCTAAGAATTATCAGTATGATAAGGTGAAGCATTGTATCCAGTATAGGAGTAGGAAAAAATAAATATAAATGAGCATTTTTTATAAGAAGAGCTTCGGCAAAATCAGATGATGGCTGGAAGGTAAGTAGATGTTGGATCCCTGCCCTTTCTTCTTAGTACTTCTTCCCCTTCCCCCCCCCCTTTGTTTATCCGGGGTGCTTTCGTCATTCCCCATAGTGCCTTCCGTTCCTCCTTGATCTTGTGCTTTTCTTTTGATTTTTCTCCCATCCTTCACCTCCTGTGTCTCTTTGTCGCTTTTCCCGGTTGATGAATTTTTTTCTTTTCCTTGGTGATCTTAGTAGTATAATCTGATCGATTATATGAATTTATATATAGATGTATATCGTTAGCAATTGTATACTCTTGTCTATATATTTATTTCCTCTTTTATTTGTTTTTATAATTACTATTATTAGTAGTATTATTCTTCTTTATTTTTAGATTTATGGATTTTTAGTT
>APFE030117854.1:12005-40320 GCA_000404065.3 Pinus taeda
AAATTATTTAGTTATTTTGATCCTAATAACCCAACATTATTATGTTATTAAATTATATACATATATATAAAATTTAGTAATATTGTATCTAATTAAATTAATATTTTAAAACTTACCATTAGTTTAGTTTATTTATTTACCTAATTTACATTATTTCCAAAAAAGAAAACAGTAAATAATAATAAGGTTAATAACCAGTAGAATTATTTTATATTAAATAACCTAATGTTATTACATTAACTTGGAATAAATAAATAAGTTGCCTTCCCTTATTTATGTATTTTTACCTATTTTTACTGTTTCCCATAAATAGAATAATATATTAACAATATAAATATTAAAAAAAATAATAATATTATTAAATTAACAAATATAAATTTGACCTAGGTCCTATAGTCAAAATTAGCCGTTATTCTCTGCGCCTGTTGCGCAACCCTAGCCTGCCCGCGGTCGAGCTCTCTCCCTCATGGCGTCTGGAGGTGGCCTTGAGGCCCCTCCTCCTCTCCCCCCTGAAGTCGCGGCCTTTAAGGCTCTTGTTGAAGCTTCTGGCAAGTGTCCCGCTTCTGGGCAGCAGCAGAAATTCATGAAGAAATTGGACAGTATTCCTAAAGTCGCCCTCCCTGAAGAAGAAATATGTAGATCAGCTTTGAATCTCGCCGAGAATGGTTTGATTGGTCAATTCACCAGGCTGTGGCCGTCTCCGAGAGTTGTTGAAGAATGGGTCAAAAGGAACTGGCTCCCTCTGGTCAGCGAAGGAATCAAGATCTACTTTGTGGGCAAAGGGTTTTTCGTCTTTCTGTTCGACAAACCAGAAGATCGAGGCCTGATCTTCAGAAACGGGCCATACTTCATGGGGCCCCAAGGTCTTTATTTGAACAAATGGTCTACTGATTTCGACCCAGCGCAAGATGTGCCTAGGGCGGTCCCGGTCTGGGTTCGTCTTCCGCATCTCCCTTTGCACTGCTGGAACCAAGGCTCCTTACGATCTATTGGAAACGCTCTGGGAAAATTCATCGATCAAGCCCCAAGGAAGGACCAGTACTCCTGTGCCCGGATCTGTGTGGAGGTCGACCTAGAAATCGGATTACCTGAAGCGATCCAGCTTACGGTGGCAAACTGGTCCCATATCCAAGAACTTGATTACGAACAGTTGCCCTTTAAATGCCGTTTTTGCCATGAGTATGGGCATTTTGCCAGATATTGCAAAAAAAGAAGCGAGGAGACAGCAGAAAAAGGAAAAGAAGACCAATGGAAACAGGCAAAGAAAACATCAGCAAACAGGCAGAGCAACAAAAGCAAGGCTAAAGGGCCCGAGAGCAAAGCCGACAACGGAAGCACAGGTATTCACAACGCTGGAAGCAGCGAACCAAAGGTCAATGAGGGAGATAAAAATCCTTTTGAAACCCTAGCGCCTCCCCCAGATCCCCCGGAAGCAGAGGAAGAAGAACCCATACAGCCTGCCACTATGGAAGCTACAGATCCAGGCAATATTCAAAGCACTTTCCCAAGCAATATATCTTCGCCATCATATGCAGAGATAATAAAAAAGAAGAAAAACCCAATAGAGAATATTGGGTCTTCAGATGACGAATCCCATGAAAAAGTAACAAAAAGGGTTGGACGAAGAACAAACAAAGAAACCAGAGAAGAGGAGTCAGAAAAACAAAAATCTCTTGGCAGTCAAGCGACAATAGAAATGACCCTAGGGCGAACTGTCAGGCCAAGGACCTCCAAAGGAGGAGGACCCACCCCTTCTAGCGGTAAATGATGCAGACGATCTCTTGGAACTGCAGGGGTCTGGGTAATCCAAATAAGGCAGAAGCAGTCAAAGACTTACTAAAGATAGAGACCGCGGACATCCTTATGCTCCAAGAGACAAAAGTAGAAGGGGATGCCCTTCTAAATACCAGCATTAACAAATGGAAATTCGACTCAGGAAAGGCCGTTAGTGCAAGGGGAACTGCTGGAGGTCTAGGCACTTTTTGGACTAAAAGCTTCTCCTTAGAACGAAGTCAAGTAACTCAACATTGGATCTTTACAGAGTTGCGTCACACTGTAAGTAATCTCTCCCTCGCCCTGGTTAATTTATATGTCCCAATACATTATGAAGAGAAGAAAGAATGCTGGAGATCGCTCTCAGAGTTTCTAGAGCTAAACAGTCCTTCAAATCTGGTCTTAGGGGGGGACCTGAACATAATTTTAGATTTAAAAGAAAAGAAAGGAGGGATTCAGTCCAAAGATCCCTTCAGCAGAACAGTGGGTAGTTTGATCCAGCGATGGGACTTGGTGGATCTCAAACCAGTCAGAGGTAAGTACACCTGGACAAATAACAGAACTGGAGATAACCATATAGCAGCTAGACTGGACAGGTTTCTCATCAACAACTCTCTAATGATGGACAATACAATTGTTTTCTCGAAAATCCTTCCAAAACTCACCTCGGATCATAAACCAATTCTCCTCTGCCTAAAGGAAGAAGAAGATTTAGGTCCCCTGCCATTCCGCTTCAGCCCACTCTGGGCAGGCAAGGACGGGTTCATGGACACAGTTCAATCAGCATGGCAAATGGAAGTCAATGGCTCCCCAAGCTATGTGTGGGAACAGAAATTGAAGAAGGTTAAATCAGCTCTCAAACAATGGATAAAGAAATCCATACAACCCCCCAACAGGCAGAGGAAGGAGGCGATCTCTCATTTGGAAAGCACTCAATTTGAAATGGAAAACAAGTTCCCCTCGGCATCAGATCTCGCCCAAGAAAAATCGGCACAAAATAATGCGTATTGCTCCTTCAGGAAGGAAGAGGAGTACTGGCGATTAAAGTCCCGAAGTCTGTGGTTGAAATCCGGGGACAGAAACACCTCATATTTCCATAAACAAAGCAGGGCCCGCCTCTCGCGCAACCATATCGCCGAAATCACCAGCTCCAGTGGTCAGGTTTTCAAAGGCTTCGCGCAAATCCAAGAGGCAGCGACACAACATTTCAGAAATCTCCTTAGCGCAGAGAGAAATGGTGAGGAGGAGGACGAATTGGATTTCCTATCTGTCATTCCCAACCTAGTTAGTGAGGAAGCTAATGTCTCATTGATGCGCCCAGCAATGGAGGAAGAGATTACCAGCATTGTTTGGTCGATGGACCCTGACAAAGCCCCAGGCCCTGATGGGTTTTCAATCCATTTTTACAGGATCTGTTGGGAAATAATTAAATTTGACCTCTTCAGAATGATAAGAGGAGTATTGAAAAAGGCAAAAATGGGAGGAGGCACAAAATCTACATTTCTTGCTCTTATTCCCAAGGATACTAATCCAATATCGTTTGACAGGTATAGGCCGATCTCCCTGTGCAACTCATCATACAAGATCGTGGCAAAATTGCTGGCTAATAGGTTAAAGCCTCTCCTTCAAAATCTAATTTCCCCTGCTCAAGGAGGATTTGTAAAAGGCAGACAAATCTTCGACAACGTCATTCAAATTCAAGAGGCCCTCCAGTCCAGCTATGCTCGGAAAGAACAAGGTATGATAGTTAAATTAGATATGAGTAATGCTTTTGACCGTGTTAATCGATCCTTTTTGTTCAAGGTCCTTGAAGCCTTTGGGTTTTGCCAAGATTTTATAAATATCATCAAAGCATGTACAGACAATGTTTGGATAGCTCCATTGGTGAATGGGAGGCCAACAGAATTTTTCTCGGCCACCAGGGGTTTGAGGCAAGGCTGCCCCTTGTCTCCCTTCCTATACATTCTGTTGGCGGATTCATTAAGCAGGAAATTATCTCAAGAGCAGCGTCGTGGTTTCATCCCCGGAATTAGAATTGTACAAGAGATCCCTTCAGTGAACCATGCGCTGTTTGCTGATGATGCTCTCTTACTTGGTGGTGCATCCCTGAGAATGGCAAAAGCTTTCAAGTTAATCCTCCAAAAATTCTGCAATGCCTCTGGCGCCCTCATCAGTGAAAGGAAAAGCGCAGTCTATGCTTGGAATGCTGATCAACAAACCATCGACAGGATTGCCAGCGAATTGGGCTTCAAAGGATATGCTGAATGGGATAAAATTAAATACTTGGGCCTCCCGTTGACGTTGGGTTCCAATCGGAACAATCTATGGGAGGAGGTAATCTCCAAGTTTAACAAGAAGATAGCTGCATGGGGCGGAATCTGGCTCTCCTCAGGAGGTAAGCTCACTCTTATCAGGTCGGTCCTTTCCGCGCTGCCCACCTTCCAAGCGTCATTGCTTTTGGCTCCAAGACAAATAGCAGACCAAATATCATGCCTCATCCGAAATTTCCTGTGGAGCGGAGGTAAGGGAAACAATAATCGCTTTCACCTTGTCAATTGGGATTTGGTGAAGCGTCCTATCAAGGAGGGCGGCCTACAAATCAGAGATCCGCTCCAAGCCAATTTAGCGATGGGCTGCAAGATCCTATGGCAAGTAACTTCTGAGCCTTTGCATCCAACCAGTCAGATTTTTATCCACAAATATTTAAGGAATTGTCCGATCGCTTCCTTCAACCCAGCCTCTTCTCCCAAAGGCACTTTGGCGTGGAGACTCTGTCGTAGAGGGCTAGATTTCTTTAGATCGCATTTGTACAAAGTTCCCGGCAACGGCAAAACGATTTGGTTGTGGAAAGATCGAATCATGGGTCATTCCCCCCTCTCAGGAAAAAACGAAATTGCAGGATTAAGAGCATGGTTAAGAGCAAGAAGGATCAGAAAAATCGAGGACATAGTGGAATGGGACGAAGATGGTAAGTGGAAGTGCTGGAAATTGCCTAACATTCCTGAGCAATTTATCGATCAGCTAAATATACTCAAAGAGGAAATTGCAGATTTTGCCCCTGTTCATCTACAGGAGGAGGATTCATGGGGTTGGGGTCAAACAGGGGTATACTTAGCAAAACAAGGGTATTTACATATGCAAGGTAATAAAGATTCAGTCCATCCGGAAAGAGTGTGGAAGCAGATATGGGAGTGCTTCAGCATCCCGAAGATTAACTTCTTCTTTTGGACCCTGTTTCACAACAAAATCCTCACTGGCGAGAATCTTTGCAAACGGAACATCGCTGGCCCTCACCGATGTGTGCTTTGTAAAAAAGCTCAGGAAACCTCAGCTCATATATTTATCGAATGCGAGTTTGCTCAGAAGACCTGAACATGTTTCTTAGCAGGCCTGAATGTCAGTTCTCCAGAGAACTGCTCAATCTCAGAAATGTTCTTGACCTGGAATGCTAGATACCCCCATCGCATCGTTGCCAAGTCCCTCTGGTCCAAGGTGTGGACCGCAGTCCCGAAGTATGTATGCTGGAAGGTGTGGCTCTCCAGGAATGAAACTATATTCAATCAAACAGAAACCTCAGCCGAAAGGGTAGCAGAAAAAGCCAAGATTCTCCTAATCGAGACCCTGAGACAGTCTAGCGTAAAAGACAATTCCCTAAGAGACGAAGAAAGGGCATGGTTGGGCGATTTCACTCCCTTAATGGGTCCTCCTTTCGTCTCTCGGCCTTCCCTCAAGGAAAACTGGAGGATCCGGGACAATGCAGAAGGCTTTCAGAAGTGGTGGAAACTTCAAGGAAAATGCACCATATTTTTTGACGGAGCCTCAAAAGGTAATCCAGGCAGATCAGGGGCGGGGGGGATCATTTACTATTCGAATGGAAGCAAAGAGTGTTTCAGTTGGGGCCTGGGAATAAAAACAAATAATCAGGCAGAAGTTCTCAGCCTCTGGAAAGCCTGTCAACTCGCTAGGGGAAAAGAATCCAAGGAGATAGCAGTGTTTGGGGATTCAGAACTGCTGATCAAAGCTTTAAGGAATAACAAAGGGCTCAACGATGCTGTTCTGAACAAGCAGATTCAAAGAGTGTCCAGACTCTTGAAGGAATTCCCTTCAGTCCAAATCTATCATATACTCAGAGAATTGAACACAGAAGCCGATTCTTTGGCAAACATCGGATGCAATCTGGAAAAAGGCATGATCAGCACAAACTCAGGTGAGGCGATCTTGGTCGCCATCCCTTAATCAGACTGTGAGTTCGGAGAATTCTGCCTCTGAAGTGAAAAGACTAGGAGCTCCAGCTACTCGATCTTTCCATGTCTAGCTAATCTATGTCCTGAGTCTTTCCCTCCCTGTTTCTTTTCAGGGGAGGCATTCATAATTCCAGGTTCTGAATTCAGAGGCCTGGCTGCTCAGATCTGTTGAAAAAACGATCCTCATTCGTCTGCTGGGATGCCGGACCCTGGGATCGTGCAGCCTGCTCGCTCGCGTCCGAAGAAGGGGATAGTCTGTGTGAGAAATTAGGAATGATTTTGGCTAACAGCATCAGGCAGCAGAAAGCCTATGTCGACAATTTGACAATCTGTCGATTCCAATTCAAAGGAACTGAGACCAGAAAAAAGGAGCGGTCTTCTTCGCATACAGAGCTATGGACATCGTATGTAAGTGTGGTTGTTTTTTGTGGAGGTCGCATGGACTGCAGAGAATTGGCAGTCTTCTTCCAGCTGGAGTTCATTCTATTCAAAGGCGAGCTGTATATCTGCAACTTTTGACAAAGACACAGGGGTGGCGCTTCCAAATCTCAGGTTCAGGAAAAAAGAAGAGAGACAAGTTACTAGGCATGAAATTGTAATCCACATTGCTTCCCCAACAGCTCTTTCTTACAAGCTTGAAGGGATGGTAGTTGTAATCCCATCCCCCTACAGATCTCTCATAGCAGTAGAATTTGCTGAGATCAGATATAAATTTGTAATCCTGCTTGGACCTCGGTCCTTCATCAATAAAATTATCCGTTTTGGTTAAAAAAAAAAAAATTAGCCGTTATTCAAGGTTAGCCGTTGGAGTCTCTGCTCAGAGTATTTAACATGCTAAGCTGGATTTGTTTCTTCAACTTGTCCTGACGATGAACCACACTAGTTGGTTCGAAACGCGTCGACAAAGGTCTTTCTACATGTGATTTTTCCGAAGCTCTTCTTATAAATTTGATGGATCACAGAAGCCTCAATTCTACAATAAATGAGCATCTCAGAAGTTACTTCAATATGTAATAGCAGAGTGCATGTTGATCCTTGCTCTACATACACTTTTGAATGCATCTCTCACATGAGCAGGATTCCTCACATAGAAAACACTAGATACAAGTGTTGAGAAATATAGCTCAGATAGGAACTTCCACATATGTGCAGTGTGAACATGTGAAAAATAATTTGAGACGTTTTCTATTTTTGAAAAATATAATTTGATGTTGTATTTGATTTTAGTAAAAAAGTGAAAGTCTATTTCAAGCAGTTGATTTTAAAATCGTACTTAGACTAGGAGTAATCTTAAAAATAGATTCTCCGTTAAAACTATAAAGACAGGACAGGTACTAGGTAGATGCTTTTACATATACTTGAGCAGTTGAGCAGCAGATAGAGAGGAGGCAGCAAGGGACTAGGTAGAGGCTTTTACACATACTTGAGCAGTTGAGCAGCAGAGAGAGAGTAGGCAGCAAGAGACAAGGCATTCTTCAGCAGCATGCAGTACAGGAGAGTCATCCGTACAGTTCCATACAGTTGTATGCAAGTCCATACAGTCATATGTAGATGTGTGTGCAAGTCCATACAGTCATACAGACAAACCATACAGGCTGTCCTGCAGGTCGTATAGCAGTTTTCTGCTCTTTCTGGATCTTTCAGTGGGCTGTACAAACTCAGTTCCCGTCATTTTTGGTAGCTGCGCATGCTGGTTGTTTTGGCCAGTGTGTGAAGGTTTCCTTGTAAGTTTTTTCGAAGGAATGAAAAGCTAACTTGAAGGAGTAATTACGTATGTGTGAGAAATTAATTTTTATGCTTCCACTGTTTAATTTCTAGCTATGTCTGATTAATGTTATGGTCTGATATTTAATTTCAGCATTTAAATTCAGCAATCTACTTCTTTGATTGAGATCAGAAGGACATTCATCACCTAGAGCTTGAAATTCCAACAAGAAGTTCCTCTCATAGAAGGTTCAAGTATTTGACAACATAATCCTTAACATAATTAATGCCATCATATTGAAATTATGATAGCATCACCCTACTAACCTCTGACTTGTCAATACTTCTCTCGTCATCACATGTGGCAACTTCTGCCACCTGGACATACAAACAGAATAAATATTACATTATTACACCCCACACCTTAATTTTTATTTTTCATTACCAAGACCTTTCGTAAATATATGAGCACAATTATTGTTATTACAATGCAGGATCTTAGGCTCAAGTGGTTTAGTGAACAGTTTGTTTCCCCGGCTGCATAGATTCAAGTCTCCAGAGACATGTTTTAACCGGTCCATTTGTGGCATTGATGAAATGGCTGCATCTGGTGTAATAGTGGCAACCAATCCTTTGAAGTTACTGATTCTCCAGAAATTCTTATTCTAGTTAAAAAACAATGAACATTATTATAATACATAATTTCAACTTTTGTACTTTATTCTTCTCGGGAACAAAGTGGTAGTGTGCTTAAATGTGCCTTGTCCTAGCATTAGAGACAAGTTTCTTTACAAGTACAATGTAACTTTGGGTATCACAAAATATACTCGTAGACTAGTTCTGATGCTACTCCATATCTTCCAAAAAAAATATCAACAAATAGATTCACATTCTATAGTTCTGGCAGTTTTATACTCTGCTTCCCTTGCTGACAAAGAGATGGCTGCTTG
Source organism: Pinus taeda (assembly GCA_000404065.3). Taxonomy (NCBI): domain Eukaryota; kingdom Viridiplantae; phylum Streptophyta; class Pinopsida; order Pinales; family Pinaceae; genus Pinus; species Pinus taeda. The sequence continues at coordinate 20,677 of APFE030117854.1, forward strand.
CTTTGTGCTGCACCATGAAATGCACCTAAGCAAAAATTGTAGATGAACACCCTTGAAGATAGAAATACCTCTAATAGGAGTATGAAGGGTAGGAACGGTTTTGGCATTCAATAATAATGTTAATTTACATTTACCCTGCACGATCTGCATTTACTCCTTATATATTTTGTACTGAGAACCAGCTCAAAACTCAACCCTTTAGAGATCAAAGAACTTTTTTAAGTGCTAGGCCTGAAGGAAAACCATACTGCATGTGATAACACTGCTATCCCATAATAATAAGTAGAACTAATTGATCAAAATGGCTCCACCAAGCAACTGCGCCCAGAAATTTGTGCCCAAAATCCCCAACCCTGTTGTCATTTTGGATTGATCTGCTGTTGAACAGGCAATGCATGATATCGGAAATCATACTCTAGTTAAAAATAATGTTGGTAAAAGTTGGAAACACTGAGAAGGGGGTGAATCAATATTTCTTATCAATTAGTAACTTATTAATCTTTTCACAGAATTAATTAATCTTCAGCATCAAATTCAAAGTATAAACCAACAACAGACAGTAAACACCAGAATTTTAGGTGGAAACCCTTTCGCAAGAAAAACCACCGAACACTTCTCTAATAATTTATGAGTACATTAGTACTTCAGCTCCAACTGAAAAGTGAAGCCCCAACTCGCTAGTATATTAATGCTTCAGCTCCAACTGAAAAGGGAACCCCAACTCGCTAGTACTCTAGAAAAGCGTTCAATTTTCCAGCTTAAACTGGAATGACGCTCCAGGCCTTGGTTTTATCAGCTGCTGATGAAAGGATGCTCCAACACCCTTGCAAGCTCCAACTTGCCCTAGCACCACCCTACTACCCTTAAGTGTTTTCAGGCTCCAACCAGAAGGCGACTTCAATTACCTGCCTAGCACCACCCAACCACCCTGAAAAAGACAATAGATCAGACCAGCCATTGTGGGCTCCTGTACCATGGATAATGACCCACTTACAAGATATTGTGGGCTCCCATACCAATGACAATGACCCACTTACAAGATATTCAAAAACTATACAGCCAATGAAACCCTCACACTAATGACGAAACCCCAAATGATATAACAACGAAACCCAAATACTAAAGCCCTCACTATAGAAACCTTTAATACAATATAAAAGGACACTCTTATAAACTGCTACAAAATGATAAGGCAATAACAGATACCCTTACTAGTGATAGTACTGCTGAAGATGACACAGTAAGACTTGTTGCCAATAACTTCTTTCCTGCTGCACGATGATGCAATTCTAACTATCAGATTTCCCACTTCTTCAAGCACAGATTACTATCAACCTGCTACAAAATGATAAGGCAATAACAGATACCCTTACTAGTGATAGTACTGCTGAAGATGACACAGTAAGACTTGTTGCCAATAACTTCTTTCCTGCTGCACGATGATGCAATTCTAACTATCAGATTTCCCACTTCTTCAAGCACAGATTACTATCAACCTGCTGCTACAGGACCCTTGATGATTACTGCTGCAAGACAATAATGAGACTCTGCTAAAGCCCAGACTTCATCCCACGAGATATACAATACTGTCTGCCACTGTGGACTATATTATACCTCTTTTAGAAGCCCTTACTGCAAGCAGAAATGATAAGATACTCTTGCTAGAAACTGTTGCAAGGTGTGCCGCTTCGTGTCCTGTTGGGTGCTATCAGAAGCACTTAATAAGCCATCCTTCCAGATCAAGAGACATAAATATCATTGACGATGTCACTGTAATATAGATTTGGACTGTTTGTATTAGATCGGCTTAATTCCTCCTCAATAGGCAGATGTATACTTGATAATTCCAGTAAGTTCAACAGGTGTAGGTCCAAAGAGGACTGCTGCAAATGCAATTAGGGTACTGCTATAAAACTCAGAATCTTCGCTGTCATGGAGGATGTTCAAGCCTCAGAATTATGTTCTTCTAGAAGAGCCGCAGGCTTAGATGGAATGGCAATGTCTTAATAACAATCAAAACTTTCTGTGCTTAAAAGATCAGCTTGAGAAGAATAGGTTGCATACTTTAGGATGGTTCAGATCTGTATCTAAGCTAGGGTTCTTTTTTAATGTAAGTGTAGTAGATCAAAGCCGTGTATGTTTCTAGGCTTATGCAAACCTCACATGGAGATATATCTGTCCATCGAAGCTCAGAAAGAGGGGCCGAGACTTGGTGATGAAACGTAGCCCTTTTTCCTTCACCAAATTTCACTCGGAGATGTGACAAAGACCGCAGAGAGTAGGGTGAAAGGAGCCGCACTGTTCTGCACAAAAGAATGATCCTTATGCCCAGAATTCAAGTCATAAAATCCCAACAGACTTCACTGTTCTTGAAGTGGCACAAGGCGAAATCTTTGCACAGATGAGTTGCCCTACAGAGGGCCAAAATCACAAAGATAACCCTTATCCACAGTGATGATACTCTAAAAAGGCTGAGAGCTGCGGTAGAGAAAGCAGCTGAGTTTGTCCTTGAATCACCAGCAATAAAAAGACAATGAATCCCCAAGAAAACTGAACATTGAGCTCCCAAACACTTGTTCAAGGATCACAAATACTTCAGGCCTATCATTGGATGAGACACTTCTCCACAAGACCACAAAGATGATATCAGAGCTTAATCACTTGAAATGATATGTGTTAATTCCTTTCCAAGGAGGTGAGGTCTAATGCCATTTTATAGGTTTTGGAGGGGCTCCTGAGTCCTAACAGGCAGCCGAATCCCTATTTTGGAGCGAGATTGACATTTGAAATTCAAATATGTTGGAGGGAAAAGCCCTAAAATTTGTACTTCAAAACCCTCACATCCCCTTGATTTTAAAAACAAATATTCACAATTAACCTTTTGCCACAAGAAATACTATTTTGAGTCTTGGTGAGGAGCCTCATGGCATGAGCATTTGTCTTGGCCAAGAAAGAGGTGCCACATCATCATCCTTTGGGATTTATGCCCATAAGTTGGGGGTTTCATCTTCAAATAAGCATAACTCCCAAACCGTGAAGGCTCTCATGGCATGCCATATACCACCAAAATCTGCTCAATGAGGAGAATCCATCAAAGATGATCTTGACTCGAAAAAATATAATTTGACATGTCATTTTTGTCAACAAAAGTGTGGCATCTTCTGGTGTTGCTTGGGTTGATATCAATGACAACCACATTTCATCAACCTCCCCCTTTGTCATTGATGACAACACATGTACTCCCCCTACGATCATTGCTCCCCCTGACTCTATGCCTCTAATCTTCCTGACCTGTTTTCTCTCCCCCTTTGACATCAATGGCAAAGGGTGACTCCCCTTGACAATCTGCTTGTTGTTGTGTACCCGTAACCTGCCTCTGCTCCCCTTGTGTGCTTGGTTGTATAAAAAGCATTTTAATGTGAATTTGGGAGATATGCAAATGTCTCACATGGTAAAGGTTTGGTGAAGATGTTAGTTATTCGCTCCTTTGTCCCAATATATTCCACCTTTATGTTCCTCTTTGCAACCTGTTGACAAACAAAGTGATATTTGATAGGAATGTGTTTTGTTTTTTAACGCATGACAGGATTCTTGGAGATGCTTATGGCATTGGTGTTGTCGCAGAACATCTTAATGGGCTCATCAAACTTCAGTTGAAGATCCTGCAACATTTGTTTCATCCAGAGGACCTGAGTACAACATGTTGCAACTATGTATTCTGCTTCTGTTGTGGATAAGGAAAGTGATGACAGCTTCTTGCTCAACCATGTTACAAGACAACCACTTAAGGTGTGATAGTTAAATCATTCCCTTTTGGACACCATAGGCTAAAATCTGGTGTTCCCTTGAGATATCGAAAGACTCTCTTCACTGTAACAACATGCCATTCTTTTGGTGCTACTTGGAAACGTGCTACCTGTCCAACTCCCTACATCACATCTAGCCTGGAAGTTGTCACATACAAGAGATTATCAATCACTGATCTATACATCCTTTGGCCTGCATCCTTCGATAAGTCATCTATGCTCAACTTGCAACCAGTCACCATTAGGGTGTTAATCGGTTTGTAGTCTTCCATCTAAAACCTTTTCTGCATTTCTTTGATATTTGACAAATATATATGCCATTGTCTTCCTTGGATATCTGAAGTCCCAAGAAAAGAGTCAACTCACCAAGCAATGACATCTCAAACTCACTCTGCATATCTAACACAAACTTCTTACTTAACCTATCATCATCGCTGCCAAAGATAATGTCATCCACATACACTTCGATAATGGTCAAATCATCTTGTTCAATCTTCACATAAAGGTTGTGGCCAGCATTTTCTCTTTTGAACCCTTATTTTTGGATGTACCTGTCTAGGCGAGCATACCAAGCTCTAGGAGCCTATTTGAGATCATATAAAGCCTTCTTGAACCTGCAAACATAATCCTTCTTATCAGTAAGCAGAAATCCTTCAAGTTGTTCTATGTAGACCTCTTCTTCCAATTCTCTGTTAAGGAACGTTGACTTTACATGTTTACATCCATCTAATACACCTTGATCCTTCTTGAACAAGCATAAGCCAAGAACATCATGATGGCTTCCATTCTGGCGACGAGTGCAAATGTCTCTTCAAAGTCTATTCCCTCAACCTATGTATAACCTTTACATACCAATCTTGCCTTGTTCCTAGTAAACTCTCCATCCTCATTTGGCCTGTTCCTAAAAACCCATTTTGTGCCAATGACATTTTTGTCCCTTGGTCGTGGAACCAATTCTCAAGTATCATTCTTTTCAATCAGATCCAATTCTTCATTTATAGTTGCTACCCAATGTTTGTCGTTACTAGCTTCTTCAAAGTTGCCAGGCTCATATGTGGCTAAGAGTGCAAGATGTGCTTGCTCCGACATGTGTATCTGTCGATTTCGTCTGGTTCCTATGCCTCCATTAATGTCCCTAATGATCTGGTCTGAAGGATGGTTCTTTTGATTCCATTTCTTGGGAGTGTTAGAAGGTGGTTGTTATTCATTTCCTGTCTCAGTTGAGAGTTATTTCCTCATTCGATTACACTTGCTTTCGGTCTTCCTCTTTGACTTTTTCTGGTTTTGCTTCTTGTGTCTCTAGTTCGCTTGAATATGAGTTTTTCCTTGTTTAGCCTTTTGTCCACGAACTTCATCAAATGTTACATTGATGCTTTCAACTATCTGGTTGAGTCTCTCATTATAACATTTGTATGCTTTACTTTTGCGCGAGTAACCAAAAAAAATGCCTTCATCTACCCGAGACTCAAATTTTCCAGTGTTTTGGTCTTCCCTTTTGATGTAGCATTTGCTTCGAAAGACTCTGAAGTGTTTGACATTTGTTGGTCTTCCCTTCCATAGTTTATACAAAGTCTTATCATAGTTGCTTCTAAGCAATTCTCTGTTCAAGATGTACATTGTTGTATCTATTGCTTGAGCCCAAAATTTGTTGTCCAATTTTGAATCATTCAGCGTCTTTCTAGTCATCTCTTCCACAATTTTGTTTTTCCTTTCGACAACTCCATTTTGTTGAGGTGTCCTGGCTACTGAAAACTGCCTTTTTATGCCATGTTCCTCGCAAAAGTGTTGAAATTCTTTGGATGTGAACTCACCTCCATTATCCAATCTCAGAAATTTGATTTTCAAATCAATTTCATTTTCAACCATTTCCTTGTAGAGTATGAAACATTCAAATGCTTTGAACTTCTTTTTTAGAAAATTGATTGTTGTCATCCTAGTATAATCATCAATCATTAGCGTGAAGTATTGTTCACCATTCAGTCTTGGTCTTCATTGGTCTACATAGATCAGTGTGTACCGACTCCAAAGGTTTTGACATGGAGAGTTCCTTGGTCTTGAATTCAACTCTTGTCTATTTTCCATGCTTGCAATGTTTATAAGACGTGTTGGTTGGTTTTGAAATCTGCAGCATTTCTCTCACAGCTTCCTTTTTATTGATTCTCACGAGGTTGCCAAAGTTTGTGTCCCATCTGTCTGTGCCAAAGTCAACTTTCATCTTCTTTTGCCAAGAAACAACCTTTATTAACAATCTCGTCCAAAGTATATATGTCATTTAAAGTCCTAGTTGCAATTGCCACCAGCTTGTTAGATTTATCTCTCCTTATTTCACATTTATTTGAATCAAAGAGCAGTGTTTGTTCCTAATCACACATTTGACTTACACTTAGTAGATTATGATTCATATTTTCTATGAGAAGCACATATTTTGTTGTAGCACCCTTGCCTCTAAGCTTGATTGTGCTTGTTCTTATAACGTTTGCAGATCCGTCATTTCCGAAAGATATTGTTCCATCCTTTCCTTCTTTTAGAGATATGAATTTGTTTTTGCTTTCGATCATATGTGTTGAGCAACCACTATCAACATACCACACATTCTTCTTGCTTTGAGCTTTTAGGGCAAGTGCCCAACTCTTAGTTTTCTTCTTCCAGACTTTTGGAGGAGCATTTTGATTTTGTTGTGAATCCCTTGGGGAGCGGTTAACCTGCAATATTTAGCCAAATGTCCAAAGTTGTTGCATTTATGGCATTCTACTTCATTGCTTAAATATCCAACCCTATTATAGTTCTACCTGTAATCCTCTCGAGAATTTATGGGATAATCATTCCTGAAAGACTTTCCAAAGTTGCTTTTATTCCTATCATAAGCCTGGCAATTTACAACTTTATGTTCAAAATTTCCACAATAATAACAAACACCAAGAAAGATGGTTTGCTACCTGAGAGGGGGAGACCTTCTTTGTGGCACTATTCTCCAAGAGCCTTCTTGCTAATTTCGCATCTCTTGAACCTTTTGTTCTATTGGGAAGCCTTCTTGCTAATTTTGCATCTCTTGAACCTTTTGTTCTATTGGGAAGCCTTCTTCCTTCTTGATAGGCCCTTTAGTGATTTTTGCAAAGGTTTTTTGTTCATCTCCCTTCTCTGTCATTGATGAAATCGAGCCTTTTACAAATGTTTGCCTCTAGCCCAAACCTGTCTTGTCACTGTATGGCCTTTGACTGCGGATGAGCTCATCCAATGCTCTGGAGCCATTTGCAAAGTTCTACTGGACATTTACTTTTTGTACTTCCTTTCGTAAAGAGACTACCTTTGCTTGTAGATCTTCCTTTGCCTTGTTGCTTTCTTCCAATTCTCTTCTAAGTGATTCTTCAATTTTTTTGGCTTCTTCCAACTGCACTTTAAAGTTGATGATGATCTCCTTCAATTCTTCATTCTTCTTATTGAGGCTTCTGGCATGTTCTTTTACTTCCTTTAATTCGGCTTCTAGATATTTGACATTTCCCTTTTCACTCTTAAGTTCCTTTCTAACTCAAACCATCTCGTTTTGAAATTCGAACTCATCCATCTCTTCTTCATCTTCTTCTTCTTCTTCAAGAACTTCCTTCCTATTGTCCCTAGCCATGAATAGCACTCTTCCTATGTCATTCTCTTTGTCATTGTCGCTTTCTTCTTCAAAGAAGGCGCTATGTTCTTTAGAGTAAAAGCTTTTCTTAAAGCCTTTCCTTTTACCTTGCTTGTTCGAACTTCTTTGACTTTTGTTTCCTTTCTTGGGTGCTTCTTCATCTGAGTTCTTATGAGGACACTTAACAGCAAAATGACCAATCTCACCACAATTGAAACATATTAAGGGAAGCTTATCATTGAATTTACATGTTCCTCTTTTCAATTTTCTTACAATGTTTGCAACTTCTTCATCTGAGTATTCATCATCGCAACAACTGGAGCTTGGCCCTTGATTCTTGTTTGTTTTTCCCAGTTGTCTTGGATGTTGTGAAGGTTGCTTCTTTGTTAGATGGACTTTCTTGTTTTGTTCTCATTTCATAAGTTGTAAAAATTCCATGCAATTGGTCCGTGCTGAGCTTTTATAAATCATCTCTTTCTTCTCGCACAAAAACTTTAGCATCGAACCTCATTGGAAGTGAGCTTAGTATGTTTCGGACGACTACCTTGCTATCCAAAAGTTCTCCCGATCCTTTTATGGCATTCACTATTTCATTTTCACTATTTTCACTAGCGAGCTCATGGAGAAAGTAAGTTGCAATGTTTCCCTCTTTGTCCATTTCCAGTTGCTCAAATTGACCTCGGTAGGTTTAGAGCTTGGCCTCCTTTACCTTCTTGTCTCCATATATATTTCGAAGGTTGTCCCAAATTTCTTTCGTTGACATTGACATATATATATACAGAATTTGACAAACCATTCAAGAGGGCATTTTTAGTTTTACCATTGCTTTCGTAAAGCTTTCGGCCATCATCATCCAAGGATGATTCGAAAGTTCTTGGTATTCGGTCAACTGCTATTGAAGGAACCGACTCTGATACCAATCGTTGGAAATACAAGAGGGGGTGAATCAGTGTTTCTTATCAATTGGTAACTTATTAATCTTTTCAAAGAATTAATTAATCTTTAGCATTAAATTCAAAGCATAAACCAACAATAGACAATAGACACTAGAATTCTAGGTGGAAACCGAAACCTTCCAGGAGAAAAACTACCAAACGTTTTTCTAATAATTTATGAGTACATTAATGCTTCAGCCCCAACTACCTAGCAGTTTAGAAAAGCATTCAATTTTCCAGCACCAACTGGAAGGACGCTCCAACGCCCTGGTTTTATCAGTTGCTGCTAAAGGATATTCCAACACCCTTGCAAGCTCCAACTTGCCCTAGCACCACCCTACCACCCTGAAGTAATTTCAAGCTCCAACCTGAAGGTGACTTCAATCACCTGCCTAGCACCACCCAACCACCCTGAAAATGATAACAGATCAAACCAACTATTGTGGACTCCCGTACCAAGGATAATGACCCATTTACAAGATATTGTGGGCTCCCGTACCAGGCACAATGACCCACTTACAAGACATTCAAAAACCTTACTACCAATGAAACCCTCACACTAATGATGAAAGACCAAATGATATAACAATGAAACCCAAATACCGAAGCCCTTACTATAGAAACCCTTAATGCAAGATAATAGGACACACTTATGAACTGCTACAAAATGATAAGTCAATGCCAGATACCCTTACTAGTGATAGTACTGCTGAAGATGACACAGTGAAACTTGTTGACAATAACTCCTTTCCTATTGCTAAAGATGACACAGTGAGACTTGTTGACAATAACTCCTTTCCTGTTGCACGATGATGCAATTCTAACTATCAGATTTCCCAGACTTCTTCAACCGCAGATTACTATCAACCTGCTGCTACAAGACCCTTGACGATTAATGCTACAAGACAATGATGAGACTCTGCTAAAGTCCAGACTTCATCACACAAGATATACAATACTGTCTACCACTGTGGAATATATTGTACATCTTTTAGCTGCAAGCAGAAATGATAAGATACTCTTGCTACAAACTGCTGCAAGGTGTGCCACTTCATGTGTTGTTGGATGCTACAGAAGCACTTAATAAGCCATCCTTCCAGATCAAGAGACATGAATATCATTGATGTTGTCACTGTAATATAGATTTGGACTGCTTGTATTAGGTTAGCTTAACTCCTCAATAGGCACGTGTACTTATAATTCCAGCGAATTCAACATGTGTAGGTCCAAAGAGGATTGCTGCAATGCAATTCGGGCACTGCTATAAAACTCAGAATCTCCGTTGTCATGGAGGATTTTCAAGCCTCAGAATTATGTTCTTCTAGAGGAGCCGCAGGCTTAGATGGAATGGCAATGTCTTAATAAAAATCTAAACTTCCCATGCTTAAACGATCAGCTTCAGAAGATTAGGCCACATACTTTAAAGTTTAGGATGCTTCAGATCTGTATCCAAGCTAGGGTTCTTTTTTAATTTAAGTGTAGTAGATCAAGGCTGCATATGTTTCTAGGCTTACCCAAATCTTATGTGGAGATATATCTGTCCATGGAACCTCAGAAAGAGGGACTGAGACTTAGTGATGAAACATAACCCTTTTTCCTTCACCAAATTTCAATCAGAGATGTGACAAGGACAGAGAGTAGGATGAAAGAAGTCGCACTGTTCTGCACAAAAGAATGATCCTTAAGCCAGGAATTCAAGTCATAAAATCCCAACAGACTTCACTGTTCTTGAAGAGGCACAAGGCGAAATCTTTGTACAAATGAGTTGCCCTAAAGAGGGTCGAAATCACAGAGATAACCCTTATGGACAGTGATGATGCCCTAAAAGGGCCGGGAGCTGCAGTAGAGAAAAAGGTTGAGTTTGTCCTTGAATCACCTTCAATAAAAAGACAATGAATCCCCAAGAAAACTGAACGTTGAGCTCCCAAACCCTTGTTCAAGGATCACAAATACTACAGGCCTATCATTGGATGAGACTCTTCTCCACAGGCCCGCAAAGATGATTTCAGAGCTTAATCACTTGAAATGATATGTTTTAATTCCTTCAAAAGGAGGTGAGGTCTAATGCCATTTTACAGTTTTTGGAGGGGCCCCTAAGAGGCAGCTGAATCCATATTTTGGAGGGAGATTTACATTTGAAATTCAAATATGTTGGAAGGGAAAACCCCTAAAATTTGAACTTCAAAACCCTCACATGCCCTTGATTTTAAAAACAAATATTTACAATTTGTCACAAGAAATACTATTTTAAGTCTTGTTGAGGAGCCTCATGGCATGAGCATTTGTCTTGACCAAGGAAGAGGTACCACATCATCATCCTTTGGGGTTTATGCCCACAAGTTGGGGGTTTCATCTTCAAACAAGCATAACTCCCAAACCATGAAGATTCTCGTGGTTTGCCATATACCACCACAATCGAGTTGACAAGGAGAATCCATCAAAGATGATCTTGATTCGAAAATCTATGATTTGCCAAGACATTTTGATCAATGGCTTGGGTTGACATCAATGACAACCACATTTCAACAATAAGATCCCACTTGAAGCAGTTGTCAGATAATGGGTGTATGAGAGCTATAAGGTTTATGTATGGAAGGTTAAAACCTCCATAAACATGTCAAAAAAGTTTCTTGTTTGTTTTTCTTTATTTTTGAGGCTACCTCCAGTCAACCATTTTTTTCCTAGTGGACCTTGGTTCCTACAAGAACAACCTCATCGTATGCCAATGGTTCAGCATAAATTTTTGTGGATAACAATGTGTCCATTCCGTGTTGAAATGAGAAAGAGATTGTGGATTTAAGTTGGATACTAAAGCAAACCCTAATCCAATAATAACCTTGAACAAAGATATCATATAAAAACAAACTGAACCCATCAATAAAAGAACAAGAGAAGCAGTGCCCTTAAGCAAATCAATCCATCACTAAAGTATCCAAGATTATAATACAAAAATGCATAAGGTGTGCATTTATACACACCATATTAGGTAAGGCATCTTCCCCTATAAAGGCGTTATGGGCCCATATAAATGCCCAAGTTGGAATTAGCCAATAAGAATAATATAAAATAATGTTGACTGGGTTGGCTGCTAGACCAAAACCTAGTAATACAATAATGAGGATGCCTAGCCATAATGTCAAGTGACCACAAGTGAAGATCACCATCAATTCAACATAATGGGAAATGTGATGTCACCACTCGTATATGCTGTCAACTTTACATTTATTGGATAGCCCTAAAGCCCCAATTAGGGCATTATGACTTATATAGATTATAGCGCCACAACTCTATAGAGTTGTAGTTTACCCATAATAATTTTCACAAAGACCAAGAACAGATCTTCCAAAGATTAAACAAAGCAAATGTTATCATAGCATAACTCATATTTTGAATCTTCAACTAAATTCAATGCATGTCGATGGAACAACCTCTTTAGCTAACACCAACCCATTTGATTCATTATTTCATGGAGTGCCAAAAAGATGTGCATTCATAAGATCAAATTCATTTTGAATGTTTCACACCTACAAAGCCTAAGTTGTATTGCCTATATCAAAACCACATTATTACCCATAACACATTGGGATGATGGATGGATTGTCTCGTGAGAGGTTTTTATTTCTAGAACAATGACCTTAAGTCCAGGCTATGGTCATCAAATTGTTGTTTTAAGGAACAGTTGGAACTAGGTTGTCCAAGAACAATTTGAGACTATCTCAAGCCCTTTAATTCATCACTTTTGATGAAGAGAGGTAAAGTATGGGCCACAAAAGTCCACAACCTTATGAGAGTGGATGAAGTTCATCATGCCAAAGGGTAGCAAGAAAGAAGATGTCTTCTCTCAAGAGTAAGAATGGGCAAATGAGAGACCAAGAGTTAAGCAAGGGTTTTTCAATCAATAAAAAAATGGTTTTTACTCTCAAGATCTCACTATTGAGTGGGAGTCAACCATGCAATGCTACCTTGACGTTGTCTAGAACAAAGTCTCAACAAAGCAATAGCATGCATGTGACTAGAAGTTGTCCTTAAATGAATTAATTAATGCTCTTCTTGACATAGCGAATAACAAGGTCCGGGGACTGGGACGCTTCTCATGAGTTCTAAAAGGCCGCATGGGATTTTTTCAAGCCAAAATTGTTGCAACTCTATAAATAAATCACCCAAGACTAGCATAAAACAAGTTTGTCTAATTCGTAGCAAGGAAAGGGGGCACTAGGCTAATCATGAGCTTAGGCCAATTTCTCTTCGTAATGCTTTGCATAAAATCTTGACCAAGGCCTTGGTTTTGTGCATAGAGCATATTTTGCCTAAATAATAAAGGTGGGGCATACAAAGTTCATTAAACGCAAAAATGTCCTAGATAATATCATGGAAAGCTATAGAATGGGCTTGAAACGTAGGCTTCGATGCTCTTTTCATTTGAAAAGGCCCATGACCAAGTCAAGTGGTCATTTATTCTTGCAATGATGAAGGCCTTAGATTTTGGCCCATCTTAATTGGAACAATGGAGATTTTGTTTGTTGAGACCTCTACTTTCTTGTCCATCAACAAATGCAAGTCTAAGGAAGTTCCCCTATTTGGTTCTATCAGACCAAAATTCCTAGTAGCCGCAACCTTATATGAATTTCTTGTAAAAGCTCTATGTTATTTGTTGTGCAATAAGGTGGACAACATGGTAGGAAAGAGTCCTAAATAAGGGTATCTTGCTTCCTAACCCTAAATTAAGCCAATTGGTGAATGGCCATTGTACAAACAATTTTTTCCTTAGTATCTTGGAAGAGAAATCCTCTTGGAAGTGGAACACCATAATGGATTGGACATCCTCTACACAACCTCGAGCACAAACATCCAATGGCTCAAAACTTGATGTTTTATATAAAACAAGAACCCAATTCCAAACTGGATGGCAAGCCACCAATGATCTTAATTTCAACCAAGTTGGGTATTCAAGTTCCTTCGTATTTCTTTGCTTTCCAAGCTTCTCCTAAAATCTTATGGGAATTCGTTATGTAAAGGATTGAGAGAAATTGATAAATGGATTACAAAACCTCTATCCTTAAGAACGAAGTTTCAACTTTGCACTAAGTGTTGGTTGCCACCATGTCTTTCCTCATGTTGGGTGCCCTCTAAGGTAGCCTATCAATGAATGGAGAACGACCTTAAGAGCTTCTTGTGGGCAAATACTTCTAGTGTGAAAGGCTTGCATAGTGTCCCCTACGATTTACAATGTACAACCTCAAAATTTGGAATTTTGGGCATCATCAAGATTGAACTTCAAACCCAAATTTTTTGCATCAAATAGGTCATTTGGGTCATGACTGGAAAGAAGGCTAAGAAAGTTATGTTAAATCATAGCATCCAATAGAGGTCTCTGCTTGGAAAGAAATTTTAGCACACATCATTCTAGCATTTACTTACACCTTGGGGTAGTTTCTTTGCCTATTTAATCGCTCCTCCCCCCTTGTAAAATCCCTTCAAATCTTCTTTCCCCCTCTCATTATCCTGTAGAAACATTGTTGGATTGATACCAACTCTTGATCTAGCTCTTTGATTCCTCTTCCACGCTCTTGGGCTACCTGTTCGTGTCATCTTCAACACCCCTATAAGTGCTTCTTGTTTATGGTATGTTTTCTCCTTTGAAGCCTTGTTGTTTTCTCTTAGGGAAATCACTAATAATGTTAGCATCACATAACATTCCTATTTTCTATGTAGTGAGAGATTTGCAGCAAGTTGTTGTGTTCTCCAACTATGATTCTGCATTGAATGGTGGTATGAACAATAACAAAGCATTAACTCTCCCAAAGTCTATATCCATTTGTTGTTTAGTCTATCTAACATATTGCTCAAGTTGCATTGGTTTGCTTGGTTGATTGTGATCATTACATTATACCTATCATTTCCTTTCTGTTGTCATGAACATATGTTGGAGTTGTAAATTGAAATATTCATGATGTCGATGGCCATAAGCTATCATACATGGATTAATTGATTCAAATATTTGCATTCACATATGCTATACTAGAAGGTCCAATGAATGAAACAAAAAAATTGTCAAGATGAGGTAGCAAGTTTTGGTCACACAAACTAAGATGTAACACTCAACACTTCTATCTGGTGTCACAAGATGGACAATGAACTACAAAAAGCATGGGCGCAATAGGCTAAGGTGGCAAAGGGCCTAGTATGCATGCATAGACAAATAATGGAGTGGAATGAGGGATCCCCAAATGTGGAATGAATGAGGGTCGGTGATGTGAGATGTTGTGTGAATAAGTCAATGGATTAGGGATTGGAACATGTCGTTAAGAGTGTGATGGGCATATGTAGCAACATCTTCTATCTCCGTTCACAACTATTGATGCACATTGCACACTAATTCAAGATCACATCCACCATAAGCTATGAGATTTGTCCATGTCAATAATGGATATCTAAGTTAGATGAGATTATATGATTAGGAAGCTTGAAGACACGTATAATAGTGATGTGCCAAATAGAATAAGTATACATACTTATAGGGACCTCTTCTAATCCCGCATATCAATTAGGGGGTTTTAGTTGCCAATTTCAATAGGTTGTTGCATTGCATGGAGATCATATACAACTTCATCATTCAATTGAAGACTTGGTCATGGTTGCTTCAAACTTGGAATCTTTGGATGCATGGGTTTCAATGCACATATGGTCAAGGTTGAGAATTAAAAAAAGTGATTATGAGTATCCTATTCAAGTTTTAAAACCTTATTTCCATACATAGTACACATATATTCCATCCATGGTTGTAAACAAACCTTCTATCCATTTTCTTATGCATCCATAACTCGAAAATCTTGCTTGTCAACAAAATAGTCAACCTAAATAGTGACATTCTTCGAAATACCTTCAACCATTTTTGGCCTCTCATCACCAATTGTTACAATGCAATATGAGCTAATAATCAAACAACAACCAATTTCAAAACAAAATGCAACATTGATGGCACTTCTCTTGGCACCTTTGTCTACCATGGCACACAAGAGTTTAAATCCAAAGCAATGGATAGGGATAAGTGTATCCGACTTTATTATTTAGTGTAGAAATAGTTTGTTTATTTCAAGAGGATCCTTGTGCACATCAAGCTCGTACAAAGAGGTCAATACATGACTCATCTTCTTCGAGGGGCAATGAATTTCCATCATTATAAGGCCATACACAAATAATTGAATGGGGTCAACAATTTAATGTAGTCTCACATGCACTACCTCCATTTTTTTCTTCAACCCATGTCTTCTTAGTGTTCTACAATAGTGCTCAATAGCAAAGTCTCATAGAGAAGATGTGTCATCTATTGAGAAAGAGGTGAAGGTATTGGTCTCATTAATACCTCTATAGTTATGTTGCATGATAGGGAGATATGGAAATGTGTAATGAACATGACCCTCAAAAATTACAGAAAAGTGAAACATGATATATGTGTGTGTGTGGGTGTGGCGGGAAGGGGGGGTGTCCAAAGGGGTTAGATCCAATGGTGGAAAGCAAGGAGTTTTTCAGCATTAGGAAAGGTTAAATTCCCATGAGGATCTAACCTGGAATCATAGGGGCAACTTGAGGTGGTGGTCAAACATGTGGTTACACCTAGAGAGACTATATTAAATGGTCTTGTGACCTATGCACACATAAGTGGATCAAAGCCCACCCCCATGTCCTCTAAAAAAGTCAACTGAATGTAACTCAAGTGGTTAGGAGAAACGTTGTTACATTGTTTGTTACCCACCACTTCGTGGGTAATATCCCCAGAATAATTTTTTCTCCATGATGAACCTCAGCCAACAGCCAGCAACCCCTTGCAGCCTCCTACTAGCTCGTTGTGCCATTTCTCTGCCACTTGAGCCAGCGATGTGATCCCTCACCCACCTATATTGATCGTATGTTTGAAGGTGGGCCTCCAGAATCTAAAGGTATGTCTTGTCATTTGGTAATTGAGTATGGGGTTTACTTATCATGGATACTTCTAAGTATGGATTGATGGGAGGATTTGGCGGAAAGGGTGGGCTTAGTTTGTGCTCCTGTCCACTTAATCTCTTTTGGTTGTTACCCTTGGATCTTAGTCCCGTGGGATCTCCTTTATTGAACATTTGGTTCTAGGGTGGTACTACTTGCGAAACCCCAACTTTGGGTGTGTGGCCCTACTCCTTTATCCGCATATATTACTCCTTTTCCACTCACTATACCCCATTCGTCATTTCACCCACCTGGGTCCACATTCCCATTCTAGGTCCACATAGGGCCAACTTCCATATCCCCTTGCCCCCACCTTGGGTCAAGCCTGAAATGATGCCCCAGAGATTGAAGCAGTTAAAAGAAAAAGAAAAAAGCATGATTGACCACATTCAACAAGAAATTGTACCACAAAATGCAAAAGATGGTCGAGACAAAATAATTAGTACATGGGCAAAAGCCAATACATGAGCTCTACCCCAATCCATGGTCATCACCCTGGTTCCATAGGCCCTAGATGAGCCTCCTTTATCATTCAAGAACCCAAGATTGTCCCAACCCTTGGAGGGCAATGAACCGCCCTACCTAAAAGGGGTAATCACTGTTGTATATTACACATCATGCTCTTGTCCTTTGAGCCCCAAGCAATTAATTAAATAAAAATCATGAGGCAAAAGGCATTTAAAGAAGGGTGGAAAAATCAAGGTCGAGGCACCTCATGTACCACGATTGCTCCCTCCTACACATTTCATACCCAAGTGTGGGCTTCCCCTTATCTAGCTACCCCTATGCCCCAATATGTGGCCCAGGATTGCCCCTCTCATTCCCTACTCCATTCCACTTATTTATCACTTGCTACCCCCATTAGAGGGATGTACCTTGGAATACTATTCCCTTTAAGGGCTGAAACCACCTAACAAGGTACTTGGTTAACCCCCTTTGGAGCTTGGAGACACTAGCACAAACCAAAGCCCGCTATAGAAGGGCATGCCATTATGAAGTGCCCACTTTGTTATCAATGAGTTGTAAACTCTTTTACCTAATTATTTTAATGACTAGTTGTACTGGAAGCCTAAGGGACGCATTGGATCTTATGCAGGATTACAGGTGGTTTCCATTTGGGTTTGGTCTCCATTTACGGGATCCTAACCCCCAGAGGTCTACATTGGCACATATAAGGTGTGCATCAAGAGCCATTGGCCTCCACAGCAATGGACAAAACTCCACGGATCTTCATCGATGCTAAGAGACTACTAGCGATCCACTTTTGGGATGATGGTGATATGTTTCGTACATTATGCCTAACAGGCTCCCACAGGACCCCCACTCACTTGACAGGTGTCCCACGACTTGTACGATGTCATGACAGTATTCATTCCACCACTCGAACCCTTGCAGAGGATCTATAGGCATCTCCGATTCATATGGAGACCCATGGGGTCATTTATGTGCCTTAGACCCACTGGGAGCACCACAGGTCTACTATTTGGAGAACAAGGGGCCACCCCCTTGTCCATCATATTCTGATGAATTTATTCCTCAGTATGGCACTTTAGGACATTATTAGGCTTTTGGAGGGCCCCGCAACATGTACATATTATTATTTGGCCCCTTGTGAGGCTTATTTTTACACTTGTGAGCTAGTTTGGTGGGCTTGTCACCCATAGGGGTTTTATTTGCACATTATTTTATCATTAGGGGCTAATGTAGGCCCATAGGCTAATTCGAACTCCTTAGGAAGCTATATATTGATGTTAGATACATTCATTTGGATCATCACTTGACTTGGGATCTCTCTAATCATAGAGAACTTCGCATTTTTTCCTTGGAGGATATTTTTTGCAGATGGATAAATTTTGACATATGGATTTGGGCTATTTTTCTTGCCTTGGAGCTGTCTTGCAAACGAAATGTTGGTTGGATATATTCTATAACGTTGTAAGTAAATTTTGACGTTTTTATTCTTGTTGTTGCATACTACTAAAATTATGGCTAGTTGTTGCATGATTGAAATGTGGAATTAAGCATGTTTTAGCTAATTTAATGTATGGGCCAATGTTATATGAATGAAACGTCCTAGTGATTATTTGTCTCGATAAGCTTGCATCATTTGCTTTGAAGTATAAATGCTTGAAGGCCACTTTTCTTTTCTTTCTCTCAACATTGGATGAAGCTGACTTTCCAAACCTCCTTGATCAAGAAACCAAGTTTACTAATCATCATCCTTGACTCCATATCCCCAACTGAATTAGGCATTGATCCCTCAAAAAGGGTGATCATTTTAACCCTCTTTTTACCCTTTTCCCCTTTTTCCTATGGCATCAATTTCCTGGGAATTGACCCAAGAAAAAATTTTGATCTCCTGCAGGCTACTGCGTTGGTGGGTCCCCTCCCTCTCCTCCAAATTTGAGGCAATTCTAACAATGGAATCTCTGAGAATCCCAAGCCCTAACTCTAGGATCGAATTTTGCCTAAGCATCCCCAAGGCTAGACCTCAACAGGATCAATTCAACCTTTTGAAACAAATATTCTTGTTTGGTCCGTTCCTTTCACCTTGTCCACGATAGGAACATCATTGATTGCTACATTCCATCCCTGAACCTGGATTGGGTCCACTTGGCCCCATGTGGTCCCACTTCTCAATAAAGAATATTTGTCAAGGACCATTTGCGAATCCACGTTTCCCTCAACCCTCCAATCCTCACCCCTTACCCTTGGAGGACCAAGTCCCTTTCTTAAAGAGCAAGCAAGTTCCATTCTTCACTCCATCCTTGGGAAAGGGTTTCCACAATCACTTTCCACCTATCCATTGACATATACTTTACAAGTGATCCCTACACTACCGAGACTCCTCCCATCGGTGAAAGTCCGTAAAGAGCAGGGAGACTTAGTTGTGGTGACAGTGGGCTAAACCTCCACCGTTCCCCTTAACCTAGCAGTTGCCCTCTTAGGAACCCCTTTTAGGTGCCCTAATGGTTTGAGTGGTAACGCTGCCCACCCAAGTTCAATTCCTGCATGTGACATGTTGAGCTCATAATGAGTATATCCTTGTAATGGCTTCAAGCCTTGCAATCTAAGTGCCCCTCAAGGATTGAAACATCAAATTCCTCCTATGGAATATAAACATATTCATGTTCTATTTCAAGAATTTATATCGAAACTTTGAAAGAAAGAATTAAAGTTTCAACATTATGATTCACAATCTAGGCTCGTGAGTTGATTGGGGTCAAGGTTACTTGGGAGCGGGAGCGGGAGCGACATTTTCAAAAGCTCTTGGTTTGGGAGCGATTCCGGGAGTGTTTTTATA
>APFE030117854.1:40340-89118 GCA_000404065.3 Pinus taeda
ATATAATATATATATATTTTATATTTTGATGCATATATGTCAACAAAAGCATGTAGAATGATGAATTAGATATAAAAAATATAAAAAAAACATAGATTGAACCATATAACAACAACCACCTAGAAGTTATAATATTCATCAACCATGTCCACAAGTTAGTAACATAGTAACATACAACATATTGAGTCTCATGATTCATCAATGTTAAAGTTTCAAGCTTTCAAAATTCATTGATCACCAAAGTTGTACTTGTAAGCTAAGTGTAACCATTACAACAAATAATATCTAACATGAAATGAAACAACTTTCAACTTTTATGAAGCATCATATTCATAATTCATTCCTAATGAGTTATAATTGCCAACTTCAAACTTCAAACTTAAATTGTCATATATTGTTTACCAAAAATATCATAATAAATAGGAAAAAGTAGAGTTATAAAAACTACTAGAAACTAAGTCAGACAAGTAAAACTATTATCTATTGCTAATGCTTGGGCCTCTTGCCACCACGAGAAATGTCTAATTTTTTATTCATGTTGGAAAATCAAGATCTTTGTCATTAATATCACCCTCTAAGCATTAATATCCAGAGGTATCTTTGTCATTACCTTTGGATCTGTATAGGGATCTGTCATTAATATCACCCTCTAAGCATTCACATAAGATAGAAAAAGCATAGCATGTCAAGTCAAGATTTTGTTTGAGTGATGCATACATTTTTAGGAGGGTCATGATAGAGGAGTTCGACAACCAATGTCACTAACATCAAGGTACATGCATAGCATGTCAAGTCAAGATTTTGTTTGAGTGATGCGTACATTTTTAGGAGGGTCATGATAGAGGAGTTCGACAACCAATGTCACTAACATCAAGGTACATAGAAGGATTGATGCTCTTGATTAAATACGACTTACATACCCTAATAAATGACAATATCCAATGGAAACATTGCAATCTCCCCAATCCTGAAATCCTGAAAAACTGACAAATCTGTTGGATTTTGAATGAAATCTAAAATTCTACTTTCTCCATATGAAATCCAATGAGGTCAGAACCACTATCAAACATCCCGAGTCATTTCATTGCATTTGGAATATTACTGCAAAAAAGACTAAATGCTCCCAAAAAAACAAGGAGCGTTTTTTTTTGCTGGGAGTGTGCTCCCGAAAAACCAGGGAGCGTTTTTTTTTTGCCGAGTGCGCTCCAGAAATCGCTCCCTCTTCAGGAGCAATTTTGGGAGAGCGCTCCCGAACCACTCCCGCTCGAAGCGAGAATTGGGAGCGAGATCGTGAGGGGGGGCGCTCCCCCACAACCCTAATTGAGGTTATCTTGGGTGGTTTGTCGAAACGATTACTATCCTCCCCACCTAAGTTCAAATCCTCACTAGTGACATGATGAGCTTTGATGCCTTGATGAATATTCTTGTAATGGCTTTGAGCCTCAAAAAATAACTCTTAAGTGAGTATATAACTGTGGGTTAGTCTAGTATCAACAACCTCACCCTTGCCTTTGGGCTGAGAAGGAAGCTGATATCTTTCCTTCAAAAAAAAGGAAGAATAAAGACTCCTGAATAAATAAACAAAAACATATGAATGAGAAACGTAAAAGGCATTAGACAAGTGATATATAATGCAAGAAAAAATATCGAAAAACAACTTTTATTGTTTATAAATGAGGCAATATATCCAAAATTAGCCTTTATATATCAGCCTAGAGGGTACAACACTAATGTAAAAGGGATACCACAAGCATAAATGGCTCTTGCCACTCTGGTTTCAACTTTTCTCTCCCTTGAACATTCATCATTTTAGCTATTCTACTCCGTTGATTTGGAAAAGAGGGACTTCTAGCAATTTTTTTATGTTGGTTGTTGTTGTTGAGCTGCTCTCCTCTTCCTTTCTTCATGTACAATTGTTAGCTCAATTCTCGCAGCTTGAGGAGTAGCATTGGCAAGCCATTCATGTCTTTTTTTAGCTCATTAGTCTCTTCCTCTCAATCTCATACTTCCTCCATTTTTATGGATCACTTATTTTTGGGCAACAATGAATACCCTTTCCTGAGTCATGCAAAAAATGTGACTTCAATGGCTCTTATGAGGGTAAGAGCCCTTATGAGGTTTATAGCAACAGTTGCATATCCATTCCCATGAACCACCACCAAGAATTCTTGAAACCTTTGTAAAATGCCCTCAAAGAGGATAATAGTCAGTCCTCTTGTTGGCCTAGTGCACTAAATTATAAGTACCTTGATTAGAAGCCATATTGCGTAAAGAAAAATTAAAAACAAATCTGCAATAAATAAAATGAAAAAGAAAATAATAAACCATTGAGAAAAACTAGTTAATTGTTGAGTATGTGTTATGTTCTTTGCACACTTAGCCCCATACATTGTACGTTGTGCTAGAAGCAAGGGGGTTGTAACAGGGGCTCATTGGGTTCCCCTTGAAAAAAAGGCCATTTTTTTATTCATTTTTGGGCTTTTTTAGTGTTTTATTAAGAATCTATCTGCATTGCTTTAATGTAAAGGTATAAAGCCTACAATAACTAGCA
This sequence comes from Pinus taeda, assembly GCA_000404065.3. Taxonomy (NCBI): domain Eukaryota; kingdom Viridiplantae; phylum Streptophyta; class Pinopsida; order Pinales; family Pinaceae; genus Pinus; species Pinus taeda. Next base: position 42,892 of record APFE030117854.1, read on the forward strand.
AAAAATTTAAACAAAACAACAACAAACAAGGACTATTAAAATAACAACACAAACCAAAGGAAGGAAACAAATAAATATTATTAAATAATTAAAAAAATAAATAAAACTTGCTTAGCAGAAATGCTTGTTGTAGCTGGAGCTGCTCAAAAACACAAAAAAAACAGCACCCAATGATGGTTGTAGCTACACAAAAACACTACAAAACGGCAAAAAACTATGGCTGCAGCTAAAACAGTGAAAAGGATGGTTGTAGGAGCCTAATACTCCAAATCCCCTCTTGCTTAGATCACCCTTGCATAACTACAAGGCCATTAGCTTCAAGTAGACCAATTATTTGTACCATGGCACTCCAAAGAGATATGATTAATATTCTATATTCTAAACATTGAATAATACATAGAATTGTGATTTGTCAATCCACAAAAGATGGATCGTTTCATCTGCATTGTTGAAAAGGAATAAAAATATTGTATAGTTGTATGTCCCCACTCCCCACACTCTGCAACAAAACATTATGCCACTTTTCTTCTTACCTATTCCTTGTGTCTATACTTCCATCATGTAGACCCAGTCTCCAGTGATATCCAGAAAAATGAGGTTAAGGCAGCAAGTTAAATCGAGATAGTTGTATAAGTTGCATAAGAGGCATTATGTTCAGTACAGGTTGTTGTGCTGGCCTAATGAAACAAGATTTAACTATATTGATGGCAACTGCGGCAGTGTAGATAGATCCAACACTGATCAAGCACAATTGTGTCACAACTAGTACATGACAGTTATGTCGGTTGTGTCTCCATACTAGTACATATCTAACTTGAAACATACAATCGGGTTTCACTCTAAGTTGTATGCAAATTTAGAACCCTTACAAAGTGCTACTACAATCTATTTTTATCTAATCGATTATAAGAGTTCCTACTTAAGTTTTAATCTATAAAATTTACAACTTGACAAAAGTTTTTAGGATGTCAACTCAAAAGATATTTACGAATAGAGTTTATATATGGTGGGGCATAATGTAGTGTCATTGTCTGCCACAATACCATCAAAGGACCTATGTGTTTGATGAGACATCAATCCAACAATCCACCACATGCAGCACAGAACCTAAGTGCCTAATGAGACTTAGTCTAGTTAAGCTCTCTTATATTTGTACCTTGGTACACTTGTACATTATCTATTTTGTACTTTCATACTTACCATTTGTACTTTTGGGTGACTTGGTTTAAATTAACTAGTCACATATATTATTGGAGAAATTATCACACTTGATCACTCTCCCACAATTTGTAAATCCTATATATAGATAATACAAATGAGTGTACAATTGACGTGTACACTGTATATTATGGCAATCTCCTTTCTACTTGCATTCTCACTTCCTTTCTTGGGTTTTCCATTTTTGTATGTGAGTATTTGGAATGTTGTTTTGGGTACATATCATATGTAAGGAGACATCTTAGTTGTTTGGGTCAATGTTGCATTAATCGTTATCGGGATATTATCGGCGCGACGAAAAAATCGGAAAAAATCGTAATTATCGGGAAATAGTCGGGAAAAAATCGTTTGGTACAAAAATATTCATTTTTTTCATTTTTTTCAATTTTTTTAATATCTAAACCATCTACAACATAAATAAATACATTGACACATAAATATGATAAAAGAACTAATATATAAGATGTTTAATATCATTTCTAGTGCTAAAATCACACATAACATTGAATCATGTCCTGAATAGTAAGTCCTGACTCCTGAGTCCCAACTCAGCCTCAAAATATCAACAAAAGATATAATAATGTATCTCATCATGTCATAATGTCATATACAATAAAATGAAGAAAATAACTAAAGTCTAATCCTATTGATTTCCTCTGCCTCTCTTGCGAGAAAATGCCACAACTTTCCCTTTCCCTCTAGATGTAGATATTGGTGCTGGTGGAGTTGGCAGTGGAGTCTGCTATGCTCTAGAAGCTGAAGAACTAAAAGTAGGAGCTATAGGAGGTAGACCACGTCCTCTACTAGTGGCGAGGGTAGCCCGGGCAGGTGGTGTCACCTGGAAACATTACAATCTCTCAATCCTGAAATCCTAAAAAACTAATAAGTCTGTTGGATTTTGAATGAAATCTAAAATTCTACTTTCTCCATATGAAATCCAATGAGGCCGGAACCACTCTCAAACTTCCTGAGTCATTTCATGGTAATGTTAAAAATTTAAGTAAAAGGATGAAAATGAAGATCAAGGAGAATGTCACTTTTATTCTTAAACATTACCATAAATAGCATATTAATACTAGGGCCTAGACTTGATCATTACGCTGCCCCACTCAAAAATTATTTGTTTCTTTCAAAAAAAATTGCATTTCAAACATTTAGCATCCCTTATAAAACCTTGCTGCCCCGACTGCCTGCGATAATTTCCGATTTTATCACGATTTTTTGGAAAAAATCGCGATAATTTGAAAAACTCGCGATAATTTCCAAAAAATCGGGCAAAAAAAAATACCGGCGATAATTTTGAATAAAATTCGCGATATTTTCGTTCTGCTGAAAAACTCGAGATAAAACGATAATATCGTGATTTTCACAACACTGGTTTGGGTAACTTGAAAAACTGGCGATGAAGTATGTCCTGAAAAATAGTAGGTATGAGAACACACTGCAACATAGGTCACCTTGGCTTACCATACCGTTCACGCAAGCTAGTGTCTGCAAGATTATAGTTGGACAGATGGAAGGTGCTAAAGTATGATGTTGAGGTGTAGACACTGCTGCAAGAGGGAGGGCAGCTAATGTCAAAAGGGGTGTAAACAGCTTAACAGGGTCCAGAATATGGCCATCCAGTCTTCCATCATTTTGGAATGAAACTCTTGTTATTGTTGTGCCAGGGCTTCCATGAAGAGATGATTCCACCACCATTGATCTACCAGGTGTTGAGTAATGCAAGGAACCTGGCAAACAACAAACTCTCTGGAAGAATTGTGCAGAGTCATAGTGCAGGTCTGGATGAAAATTTTGTCGTTTTCAAGACATAAATAATGATTCAAAGTTTGCATGCGCAAAATGGGCACAAGAAAAAAAATCACAATTGCAAGACTGTTCAGTGGATTTGATCAGCAGAATAGACAGAAAAAACTGCAAAACAGACTAACAAGGGCCAACAACAATGGCAGTCATGAACAAGAACTGCAACTACAAGAAGTTTATGAAAATAGATTGCAGCAAAGCAAAATGGAGAGGGTAGAGCCCAAGCAAAACTAAGTTACCTGCATCTCGATGGCCTAAAGAGAAGAATTAGTGGTGTTGACACACCTACAAATTGCTCGAATCACTTGCAGTTTGAAGCCCAAGTAGAATTTTGCGCAAGAAAAACTCCAAGGAGATAGAAATTGTGGAATGCTAAAGAGATCCTAATCTTAAGACTCTGATACCAATTGATATGAGCACCAACAGCAATGCAAAAATTCACATGCAAGAATAGAAAACCCAGGGTGTTTAAGCATGCAGGTAGAGGAGATTGCACAATAGGTTAATGATGAGCAGCCAATAATGTAAAAGTGTATGCACATATATTTGTAGCTAATTGATATTTTTCTTTTAAAAATCAGTCAATTTGATGCTCCACAAATTCTTTTCAGCTTTTCATTCTAGTTTTCATTTTAAAACGAAGCAATTGTACCTCATAACTAAGCTGTCATGTGTTTATCTTGCATTCTTGTTTCACCTCCACAGCTTTCCAATCTTCAATTTTCATTCTTACATGCCCTAACCATCATTATTTTCTAACATTGGCTCCACCATGGCCACAATCTTTTTTTATTTTCCACTTCACTTCTTGTGGTTTTGTTATGGTCACAAATTTTGGTATTCAACTCAATAAAAGTCCCAACTTATTGAATTTTTGATAGACAGAAATTCAGCTGCCATATTCAACATCTGTAAGAATCCTATTTGTAAGAAACAGTGAGCACTGGAAAAACTGGATCTGTGGAAAAATGGATAAAAGTAGTCTATACTTTCAGACTACATAATTTGGCGTTTTCAAGGCATTAGTGAATTCAAAATTACTACACACTCATTCACAGTGCGCTTACATATTGTATTCCTTCTTTAAATAATTCTCTGGTTTTCTTAATTGTCAAATTATTGTCTGGACTCTGCATTTATTATGCACATGCATTTCCCGACTTTAGTCTTCAATCTAGATTTCTGCACAATGTTCACAATGATAAAGCTTATATTGAGGTTTTCATAAGTCTAATATCCCATTTGTTAGCATGTTCATCCCAAATAACTGCTAACTGAAAATATTTCTCCAAGAAAATGAACACTAAAGCCACCAATTATATGAACCAACTATTGACTATTACTGTTTGTCCAAACCCACTTTCTCAAGTCAAAACTAATCTGCTGAAACTCTTGCATGCTGTAAGAATCCTATATGTAAGAAACACTGAGCATTGGGAAAACTAGATCTGCGAAAATATGGATAAAAGCAATCGATACTGTCATATTACAAAAATTGGCATTTTCAAAGCATTTGTAAATTCAAAATTACAACGCTCATTCACAGTGTGCTTATATATTGTATTTCTTCTTTAAATAATTCTCTGGTTTTCTTAATTGTTAAATTATTGTCTTGATTTATTACGTGCATTTCCAGACTCTAGTCCTCAACCTAGATTTCTGCACAATGTTCACCATTATAAAGCTTTTATTGAGGTTTTCATAAGTATCACATCCGAGTTGTCAGCATGTTCATCCCAAATAACTGCTAACTGCAAATATTTCTCCAAGAAAATGAAAACTGAAGCCACCAATTAAATTAACCAATTATTGACTATTACTACTTGTCCAAACCCACTTTCTCAAGCCAAACAAATCTACTGAAACTCTTGCATGCTACTAATTCCCTATTTTTTCAACAGTATACAACACATTATCACCTAGTCTATTTTTCAGCATTTTAAGAGGCTGAATTTCCTGATTAAAACCAATCTCTGAAACATCAGCTGGCTGCCTGAACTCATTCCATTTATATTTGTAATAATTGTTATGTTTTTTACAATGGATTAGTAATAGCAGCTTATGTTTCAAGAAGCATTTCTCTGCAATACATACGTTTAAAAAAAAATGAACTCGTAAACAACAGGTCATGGTTAGTTGGTCAAGTGGATGGTGTTTCATACACCCAGCCAATGTTCAAATCCACCCAAGACACGATTGATAGCTCACCTCATGGGCCATCTTGCTCGTGTAATTGGGCCATTTCATGCACTTAGTGGCAAATGGTGCAATGGTTGAGACCAGGTGAAAGACATGAGGGAATTTAGCAGAATAAATAGTAAATTCTTCGTTGATGGAATCTCTGTAGAGTGATGTATACATCCCATCTATCTGGAGTATTGTATACATGGGGAAGTTTGCCATACAGTGTCAATAGAGAGTATCTTGTCACAAATGAAAGAAAAAGAGGCAAATTTGCCACAGAGATAAGATGGGGTATCTTATTTAGAGATTAAAAATTTTGAGAAAAACAGATTACCAACTCAACATATAACATCAATATATTCCACTCATTAAAATTGCCAATGCCACCAGTGCTCGGATTCATGTAACGGGAATATTGGAAATATGAATGAATCTAAAACAAAAGGGCCAAGGCCAAGCGAAAGAATCCATACTTTTCTGAAACTGCCCTTGGATAAGGCGAAGTGGTTGTTATCACTACTATCCGCTCCTTCCCAAAACCCTCCGCCGCCTCCTCCTCCACCGCCCATGCCATGGATCAGACACTTCGGAACCCCGATTTTCTCGGACTTTCCGCCAGAAGAAAAACCAGTCCACAATTTTCTGGGGCTCCTGCACCCTCCATTTCTGAAGTTAAATCCTGCCAGGCGAGTTAAAAGAGGGATCCTGGGCAACACAACCGAAGGACACGCTAAACCTGTCACCATGATCCGCAAAACACCACCGAATTGCTCAACGCTCTTACCGATGGGTTACGCTTCATTCCATTAATGCAAGTGCGCAGGACTTGGCCATAAAAGATGTCCATGGTTCCACTTCTGCGAAGCTTTCCATGTCTGAGTCGCCATGACCAGAAGCAGTGCTCCCTCGCCCCCCCAGCTTCTTCCTATCCGAATGAATTATACCCAAATGATTTCAATTCAAGTGAAGGGTTCCCACGCTCGGTACAGCCCCCCTGGAGGTTCGGGGTCGCAGATGGACGTTCGGGAAGGAAGCTGGGGGCTAAGAATCGGCGCAGAGAGATTCACCGGGGCTTGGGGACCGAGGCTATGGGTTTGGTGGAACGCGTCGGTTTGGTGTGGGATGGCGTTAAAATCCGGAGATGCGTGTATTTCGTAAATTCTGAGGCAAAAGAATAATACGAGCGGATGGTCAAGGCATATCATTTCATGTCATAGGTAGTGTGGGGCAATTTTCATTCGGTGATTTGATTTTTATTTTATATTATAAAATAAAAATGCAATCCCTCTTTTTGTCTTTTATTAGTCACCACGGACAAGTCTCTAGTGGTTCCCATGGAAGTTTTAATATATACACTGACCAATGGAACTTTGCTATAATAAGAGGGGCAGCTGGTAATGAGTCCACCTTGGTAACGACTATCTATGCCTTTGTATTTGCGAAAAGCTGATAACGATGGAGTGTGACTTTGTCTTTCCTACCCTTACAATGTATGGTTGTGTTTTACTCAGTATATGTGTGAAATGTACATTAATTGTAGCCAAATATTTAGGGGTTTTGGTTAGGGATTTAAGGATTTCTGGAGAAAACAAATTAATTACATGGATCCATACATATAGTAAGAATAAAATTGTATTATGTTAAAGAAATAAAATTTTAGTAAGTTAATGAGTAGATATAGGGCAATTGTTTATGGGTGTTGTTTGGTGTATGGTTTAGCGTAACTAATAAGGTGATAGAGCTTTTATTAATGTGTACATTTGGGTTCAAAACCTTTGGAATGAGTGGAGATAAAGGTGGTAACAAGTGTTTATATAAAACATGTACTTTATTAATGTGTAAATTTGGGTCCAAAAGCTTTGGAATGAGTGGAGATAAAGGTGGTAACAAGCGTTTATATAAAGCATGTACTTTATTAATGTATAAATTTGGGTTCAAAACCTTTGGAATGAGTGGAGATAAAGGTGGTAACAAGTGTTTATATAAAGCATGTACTTTTGTTTTAGTTGTGTATTATAAAATAAAGTTTGTTTTACAATATAGTATATTTTTTTTTATCTATTTTCTAGGTTTAGTTTTTAGTTTAGTGTTACCAAAGTTTCATTGGATAGTGTGTTTAGTTATGTATTCAAAACAAAAGTTACTTTTACAATATATAATGTATATCTTATATTATTGTATTTATTTTCGTTGTATTACAACAACAAAAAATTAGTTTCATGGTATCAAAGTTTTATTGGATTGTATGATTGAAGTGCTATTAAGTTTGGGTGAAGGTAGGGATTCCAAAGTTTCATAAGGTGTAATAAATATGTGGCTACAAAAGAGAAGAAGATTTATTTTTGGGGAATAGTAGAATAAATAGATGGTATTGGGTTTAATTTGTAGAAGCTTGTAATAAAGATGTTTTTATTGAATAAGGATATAAGAAATATAGTTGAAGGGATTAAGACTAAGCTTATTTAGGATGCAAATTTGATTGGGAAGTGGGAACAAAGGAAGGTAGGGCTTGTTCTTATATATTTTTTAACTTTAAGTTAGTACAAGATTATATCTATGAAGATAATGTTTCCAATTAGATATTCAAGAATCACATAAGATATATGATCACATATGATTCGAATTTATGTAGGAACGAAATGAAAAATAGAATTAAACAGAAACACAGAGCTACAACTAAAACTAAACTTCAATTGATTAATGACAAATATTAAAAATTGTTTACATGCATAATGGAAACAAACTAGTCGAGGCGATGGTAGTTTATCTATGAGAAGAGATGTGATGGCTACATGCCTTCTAAACTATGTTATAATGAGGCTCGTAAACCTTTTTATTATTGAGAAACAAGGGAAACCCTAAACATCAAAAACCTAACCTAAGAAGATGAAGCGCCAAAAGTTTGTGGGTCCCATTAGGGTTAGTTTATATGCCAACTTCTTGGAGTCATAACTTTGGCATACGATCTTCGTTTGAGCGTGCGATACCTCGTTAGAAAGATATATCTGAGGACTACAACTTTCCACTACAAACCCTTGCCACAAGCTATGAGTTTGCTCGTATATATGTGTGTGTGTGTGTGTGTGTGTGTCGTTTAGGGCCTCAAAACGGCTCTGGAAGTTCAAGGCCCAAAAAAACTGCCAAAAATGGTAAATTGTGTTACAATTAAGGAAACTAAAAGAAACAACGGTGGGGTCTAAGTGGAATAGGCGGGTGGGCACCAATATCCACCTGGATCAGTCCTCCCCTCTTAGGAAGCAATGGTCCCCATTGTGTTGAGTGCCTCCATGAGATGGGAAATTTTTTTATGAGTGTGGCCCCTAGTGAGCCACTTGCCTTGGTGCATGAGTTGACCAGCTTTGATCTTTTGTTGGCGAGTGGTCTTGATTTGTGTGTCCCTGATCCGATCAGTTGTGGTTTGTTCCATGCAGTCTGGGTTGAGCTATGTTGGTGTTAGTTGTTTGACAATGTCTGAGGTGTCCAACTGTGGTGGAAAGTATGGCCGAAGGCGGTCCACATTGAAGATTAGGTGCAGGTCAAGGAATGGGGGAATGTTGAGCTCAAAAGCATTGTCTCCCACAATCTTGGTGATGGTGTGCGACCCGTATCGAATTAGTTGGAATTTCTGATGGGCTTTGGCAAGGTGTTCTTTCTGCAAATGCAACCAATCTTTGCCACCCACTTGAAACTTATGTGGCACCTGATGTTGATCATGTCGTTACTTGTACTTGGCATTAGACTTATCCAAGATGTCATGAACCTGTTGGTGGATGTGTTTGATGCGTTCAATAAACCTGGTTGCTTTATCAGCCTCAGACTGTACATGTGCAGATTTTTCCTATGTAGTCGCGTGAGGCATGGCAACATCTATCAGACACAATGGTTGAAATACAGGACCCACTTGAAAGGGACTGTAACCAGTTGAGCTATAGAGAGCTTTGTTATAACTATGTTGCACATAGGGAAGGCTCTCATCCCAAGTTCATGGATGCTTGGAGTTGTACATGCGGAGTATGTGCACTATCATTCTATTGACAACCTTTGTCTGGCCATTAGTATAGGGATGGAATGCAGTTGGTTTGGTGTTGAACCTCAGAATTACCTTCTCATTGCCATTTGTTCTCACCTTTTTCTCTCATTTTCTCATAAGACTACAGATCCAATCAATGATAAATGGTAGGTTTTGTCTTAGGAAAGCATTAAAATGATCACCATATTATATTTTCATGGTCTTGCTATTTTAATAGATTTTTGCAAATTAGCTACAGAACGCAGCCTATTCTGCAGCTAACTGTGGATTCTGTAGCTACTCTCATGGTTTGGCAGGTTACAGGTGTCAAATGAAGAACTGGGCCACATGGGCATTTCCAGATTCATCTCCACATGGATTCTATCCTATTCACTCGGTCCAGATCGACAGAAAAGCATGCCTAAAGTCATGGTCAAAGATGGAGTCAAATACGTTATCTAGAAGCAGTAGGACTCTTGATTTTCTCTTTCGTAGCTAATCAAGAGTCTAATAGCTATGTTGAAGAGTTAATTCGAATTAAGCCACATGTAGTTGATCAGAAGTTAAATAGTCCTATTACAATTCGAATTAAGCCACTTGTAGCAAGTTTTTTCTCATAAACAGTCATGTTAGATTTAATTCGAATTAGCCACCTGTAGCAAGTTTTTCTCTTAAAACAATTATGTTATCTTCCTATAAATATCGGTTGCATGAAACCGAGAAGTAGTTAGAAGCTAGAAGGAATTGCAAGCTGTTAGGGTCCCACCCTAACCCCCTTATCTATGTAATGGGACCACGTCATAGTCAAGAGTCAATAAAGCCCATATTAATAATTGTAAGTGGTTAATCCGCAATTAATAACGGAACCACAGTTAGTTGCAATGGGCCGTAGTATTAGATAGATGGTATTAATAATACACGGTATTGGCCCGTGGTATTGCACGTAGGAGTCATATATAAAGGAATAGAAACTCCCTGCGAGGAGTATCGTGTCTTATTTTGTAATCGAGCTCTGCTCTATTGGAGGTTGCCCCCTCAAAGAGGCAAGTGAACATTACTCTCTGAATAATAAAATCATTGCTATCTTTTCTTCGCATATTCTGTGTTCTGGGTCTCTTTTCTTTGCATATTCTGTATTTGGGTATTATTTGCAGGTTAAGAGCATAACAAAAGCTTTTTGTTGATACTCTGTATTCAGACTTCGTTTTGTTCATAATACAAACTTCGTTTTGTCGATGGTGGTTTAAAGTGCATCTTTAACTAGCTAGCATTCCAGCCACATCAGTTGCAGAGGGCCCCTGCACTGAAGGAGGTTTTTCACTTGTTATTTTCAGTTTAATTTCTATTTCTCTGTTTTCAACAAGTCTGTTTTCTCTAATTTAGAATGATGTTTTATTTCAGTTTGTAACCAATAGTGTAAGGATAAAATCACAATTGTGCAGCCTTGTTCTTCTGAGATATTTTATGGAAAAATTATTGAATGAAGATTGAAGTAATAAGAATACACTGTTGCTTAGTTTTCTTACTATTTTGTTATTCATTTTCTTAGAACAGAACTGTCAATTAGTTGTATTAATAGATGTTCTAAAAAACCATTTCAAAATGATGATGATTCTAACTTAAATGGTTAAATATCTAATTCATGCAGTGATTGAATTTACTCAATACATTGTTAGTTTTACATGCTTTTACCTTTTCTTTTCTACTCTCAGGTCCTTACTTAGTTGCATCACTTGACATTTCGAAAAATCATTTCAAGGAGATTGATTTCATCATATTCCAAAATTGAATGGTTGAATGTTTAAATGAATGCAATTATTGAGTTACCTTCTGCAACAATATCACTTATGGTTTTAAGAATTAGATCCGCGGATTAGGAGTAATGATAAGATAAGATAGATGCTCTGTTTTCTTATTAGGTTCTAACTAGTCAACAGTTCTTGGTCCATTTTTAGGAGATTATACTAACTTAGGAACCTTTCCTTTCCTTTAAAATTCATTAGATCCATTTAAATCTCTCATAGATTGTATATTCTTAGACATCAAAGAACAAAAACCCCCAAAACAAACATAAAAATACAAAACAAGGAAGTAAGAGAAAAGTTAACTAAGCACATGTAGTGCATCACACTTCATCAGTCTACAGACCTTGATTGATAATTCGTGCAAGCAATTTATGACACTAAATTGACTAAACATTTTGGCACGGTTGCCAGGGAAGTGTAATTAGGTAACTTCATCTCCCACATCCAAAAAAATGATATGCGTAGAAAAAGAGACTCTAGGGGTAGATTCATAGCTAGAGGCAGGAGTTCAATTCCTACAACACCACCTACTCCACCAAGACTAAGAAGAGATACACCTCCATCTCAAACTCATATTCATAGCCATAGACCTCCTGAAGTTCTAAGGTCAGAAATTCAATCAAGAGGATCTCCTACTTCAACTACTAAGGCAGTCCTAGAGGAAGAAAATCTTGGATCTCCAACAGAAGGAGTAACCTTTGTCACCTCTACAGGAGAACATATTTTAGTTGAAGAATAAAGAATAACCAGTGGAGAAGAATAATTAGAACCTTTCTTCCACATACCATTGATAGAGGAACCAGAGTAAGAGAAATTAACCTTGCAGGTTGAATCTTATATTAACTCTGAAGAAACTATAATGGCAGAAGAAGGAGAGGATGGAGAATTTTCATTGTTTGGGGGAGGAGGAGGTAGAGGAAATAGGGAAGTTGATAATTCTTTTGGATTCCCTATAGTTGATGAAGAAATAGATGCCACAATGAAAAATATCTCACCTTCTGTCCTCCCAAATTTTCATGGATTAAAAAGTGAAGATCCTAAAACCTTCTTATTTGAATTTGAAATCTTCTGCAGAACTTACGATTATTTACAAGACTCTCAAAAACTCAAATTGTTTCCTTCAACATTGAAAGGAGCTGCTTTAAAATGGTTCATGGGATTGGTCATTCAGGCTATTAGAACATGGAATGACATGAAGAAAGTGTTTTTTGACAGGTATTTGGATTATTGCATGCCTATAAATCACAAAGATGAAGTGTTCAAAATGATGCAAAGAGAGGATGAAAATTTGGAGGATTTAATTGAAAGATTCAACTATAACTTAAAAAGAGCAAAAATGGATAACTTAGATCAAGATACTTTAAAAGATATTTTATTAAAAGCCATTGGAGATGAGTGGATAGATATCATTAACATGATGGGCAAGGGAGATATCTCTCAACTCCCATTAAGTGACATTTGAGAATTATGTGTTCATCTCTCAAGAGGGAAGTCCAAAACTGGGAAAGGTCGAAGAGATCCTTCTCTTGTTAGAGTGAATAAATCTGCAATTGGATCAATGAGTAGGGCAGATATTGGAAACATGCTTGATGAATTTAAAACATTTATTCTAGGGAGCCTCAGTGAACAGATAGACACCCTTAAGTTACAAAACAAGCAGAAAGCTGAGACTGGTGCTTTGGCTATTTTCTGTCCCAAATGCAGAAAGAAGCACGCTTTAAGAGAATGCCCTTTGGATGCAAAAATCATAGAGACTTGTGTGATTTGTTCAGAAAACCATGAGACCAAAAGTTGTCCTTCAATACTTGGTCTTAAGGCTGTTTTTCAAGAGGAAACAATTTCAAATCCAACAAAACCTCTTTGCTTTGTCTCTAGAAGACCTTGGCAGGGGCAAGAAAACCAGGGTTTAACAACCAAATGTATATGTCGCCCCCTCCAAATTGGAATTCTTGGCAGCAACCTTGGCCTCAATCTCAATCTCAAACTCAACCTTGGGCTCAAAGAATGCAAAATCCTTATGGAAGATTCTCTCCATACTATCAATATCCTCCATCATATCCAAACTATCCTCCCCAACAAATTCCTCAACAAAATCAACAACCCCAACTTCAAAACCAAAACCCTCAACTTTCATTGCCATTTCCACAGAGACCAAATCAGTTACCTGCCCAACCATTATCAAACCCCAACAATAAAAATCCTCAGAATACCTATATGGTGGAAGGACAACAATTTCCAACTTATATGATCACTCCACTAGATCTCAGTGATGTCCAACTGAGATCTAGTAGGATATTAGAAAAGAAAAAGCCTTTTGTAGTTATTCAAGAACAAGACAATTCTGAGGAAGATTCTCTACAACAAAATAAAAGTTTTGAAGGAACATCTCCTCAAAACTAGAATACTGAAAATGAAAAACAAAAAGAACCAATAAACTCAGCTCCACTTCTACACCTCCTTTTCCTAAAAGGTTACAAGTTGATAGAGGGGTAGAAAAGCATATTATGTTGCCTAATTATGAGTTTCTAGATGAGTTGAAAAATGTCTGTATCAAAATCCCTTTGTTACAAGCCATTAAGGAGATCCCAATTCTAGCTAAAACAATAAAGGAGTTGAGCATGAAGAAACCAGGAAGAAAAACAAAAGAAGTAAAAAGAATTCAGCTTGCAGGAAAAATAGCAGACATAATGATGGGAAAAATTGCCATACAAAAATGTAGATCCAGGAAGTCCAGTTGTAAAAACACACATCAATGGAATTGAAATTCCGAATAGACTGATTGATTTATGAGCAACAATAAACATCATAAGCAAACAAACCATGGAACAACTCAAACTTCCCAATCTTCTTTATACACCTACATTACTGCAATTGGTAGATATATCTGTAATCAAACTAGATGGTGCGTTAGAAGATATTTCAGTGTCCTTAGACTCTTGGGAGTACCATGTTGATTTTATGAACCTAACACTAAAGAACAATGTAGGAGGACATCCACTTATATTAGGAAGACCTTGGCTAGCTACAGCTGATGCTTTCACTAGCTGTAGATCTGGTGATATGTATATCTCTGATGGTAACTCAACTAAGAAATTCACTCTATATCCTCCAGCGTGAACAATCACAGAGATAGATGACAAAGAATGAACTGATGATGAAAATGATATTCAACCTCTCTTTACTAATTCAACCATTAGTGAAGACGGTCAAATCTTAAATACAATGGAAAATTTTGAATCATCTCCAAAATACGAGCATGATCAATTTCAAGAAAAATCCAATATTGAATATTTATGATCTAGGCAGATGTCTCTTTATTCTATGGAAGAATTTGGTAGCTCTACAGTTGAAATCTTTCTAGGGAAAACATTGAACATAAACAATAACTTGGAAAAATTACAACAGGAAAAGCTAATCAAAACTTTACAACAACATTCTTCTGCATATGCATGGGAATACACTGACATGAAAGGAATTAGTCCTAAGACTTGTATACATCACATCTACATTGAGGAAAATTGTAAACCTATTAGAGAACATCAAAGAAGGATGAATCCAAATCTTAGGGAAATTGCGAAAGAGGAGTTGCAAAAATTGCTGAATGTAAACTTCATTTACCCAATTTCAGACAGCTAGTGGGTTTCTCCTCTAGTGATTGTGCCTAAAAGAATGGTAAATGGAGGGTATGTATTGATTATCAATAATTGAATAAAGCTACCCTGAAAGATCATTTTCCTTTTCCCTTTATAGATCAAGTGTTAGATACATTAGCAGGTAAGAAGTATTTCTCATTTTTGGATGGTTTTAGTGGTTACAATCAAATTCAAGTAGCACCTGAAGATCAAGATAAAACCACATTCACCTGCCCATGGGGAACTTATGCCTACCAAGTACTCCCTTTTGGATTGTGCAATGCACCTGCAACATTCCAAAGAGCAGTACTATGAATTTTTTTATTATCTAATACATGGTTATGTAGAGGTGTATATGGATGACTTTACAGTTTATGGGAATACATTTGAAGAAGCTTTAGAAAATTTGGAAAAAGTTCTTAAAAGATGTAAGGAAGCAAACCTTTCACTAGGACATGAAAAATGTTTTATGATGTTTACAAAAGGGATTGTTTTAGGACATCACATTTCAGGAGATGGAATTAAGGTTGATAAATCTAAAGTTGAAGTCATCTCTAAATTATCAATTCCAAGTTGTCAAAAGGATGTTAGAAGTTCTCTAGGATTCACAAGATATTATAGAAGGTTTATAGAAAATTTCACTAAATTAGCATCCCCACTCTTCAAATTACTCACCAAAGATTGTGAATTCAATTGGAATCCTGATTGCCAGTTGGCATTTGAGACCTTAAAAGCAAAAATTAATGAGGCACCCATCTTAAGAGGTCCAAATTGGAAACTACCTTTTCACATTTCAACAAATGCTTCAGATACAACTCTGGGAGCTATATTAGGACAAAAAGATTTGATCCCATATGCCATCTATTACACAAGCAAGAATTTGACTCCCACTGAGTTAAATTACACTGTAACTGAAAAGGAATTCTTAGTTGTTGTTTATGCCATCAACAAGTTCAGACATTACATAATAGACTATGAAACCTTTGTTCATATAGATCACTCTGCAATTAGGTACTTAATGAATAAACCTATTACTAATGGCAGAGTTACAAGATGGTTATTACTCTTGCAAGAATTCAACATTACTGTTCTAGATAGACCTAGAAAACAAAACATAGTTGTTGATTTCTTGTCTAGAATTCAAAATATCAAAGATGGCACTCCAGTTGAAGATAAATTTCACGGTAGATATATTTTTGCAGTAACTGGTGAGCACCAGTATTGCAGCAATAATGTTGCAACTCCTGGGCTGCCTACTTACTCTTATCAACCCGGTAGTTCGTAACAAACTTGGAAGCGATGGTGTTGTATGCACAAGTACTAGTTCTTACTGCAGATAGCCACTTGGTTATCCGGCACAAGATCACTAGGAGCTCAAGTCAACTTCTATGGATTCCAGAAGAAGCTCTATATGTGATGAAAGGAGAGAAAGACTACTCTACAGATACTACTCTAACTGCAGAAAGGACAAAGACTAAAATGTAAAGCAAACCAAGTAAATCCTAATTAACCAACTAATCCTACTTTTGCAGAAAGCACTATGAAAACCATGAAAGGAATGCCATTATCTATTCAAATAAGTAAACAACATCTAACTAAGCTATTTCTGGAAGTAAATGAGCAAGAAACATCTTTTTGGATTTTTATGTATTTTTATGTGAATTTGTCATGCATGTAATTTATTTGTTTGTGAATGTGGCAGCGAATAGGTGGAATTGGAGGGCGATTTTGGGACTTGAGAGGATGTAGGATGGTGTGGTTGGGTCCTATGAGGTCTCAGGTGGCCTTCTGGAGGTTTTTCCCAAACTCGGCCTTCAAAAGAAAGCCTACAGGAAAATCTACAGGAGGACACAAGAAATCTACAAGAGGAAAAACAACGTTCTACAGGAGGAGGCCGAGAGCAGTTTTGGCTGTTTTGAGGGTGTGAGAGTGGGTGGAAAAGGTGGATGAGGGTTGGAATGAAGTGTTAGGGCACGTCGGGTCTACCAAGATTTATTAGGAGAGAGAAAGATGATTGAATTTGCCCAAGGAGAGAGGAAGAAATTCTATGGAAAATGCAAGAAACTAAGGCATAATTGAGGGGAGACTTGGGCGACCTATAGGGCATGGATTAGATGGAGGATGGGATGGTTGATAGGCTGACCTACTGCTAGAAGATATTTGCTGCATAAACAACTGACAATCAACCAATGAGATTAAGCAAGCAATGAAATAAGTGTATCTAAAAAAACAGAGTGTTGCATCAAACTAGTCTAAACTATGATCTATGAAAGGAAATGTTGATAACTGTAGCAAGAAAGGAAAACATGAAAGAAGACTATTGTAAACCGAGAAGTGAGCATGATGAAGAAGTTCTGAAGCACAACAAAACTAGACTATTAACCACCAAAACGCTGCAAACACTAGAAGTCCTATGAATGAGGAAAATTTGTGTTTTTGGGGCACCAGGAGTGTCTTTGCCTCAAATCATGGTCCCAAAGGGAGGAAGAGAGGCCAAGGCACTGTTGCTAGCCTTTTGAATCTTTTCTTCACCACTGCTTAACCTGCTATAGAAAGCACAAATGGAAGCAAACTACTAGAACATAAAAAGCAACCTATCTTAACCATAAAAGAAATACATCTAACAACAGCTTAATCTACAAACTGAAATAAAACATACAAATACAAGTAAAGAGGAGCTTGGCTGCTTGGATTGGGCCCTAACCCAAGATCTTCAACCCTCTGAGGTAACTCAGTGCTAACTCAAAAAGGATTCCATCTTTATTTCCAAAAGAATAACAAGATTACATGGAACTGTCAAAATAATAAGCTCAAAGTTGAGCAGAGTTTACATAAGCAAAAGTACAACAAAAATCCGGCCCTAGTAAGGCCCTAGACCTCTCTACTTATACAAATGAAGTTACCAACAAATTCCTTAAAATCAGGAAGGCTTGGCTCCCAAAACTCGAGATAATCATCGGTCATCCTCCACTTACCTGGTTGCCTTCTAGTGCATGACTTGGTTGCTTGTACTCCGAGCTGAATGAAGGGAAATTTGAAGTGAGGGGTAATAAATGAGGGGGATTCCCTCTATAAGTCCTCTCCTTTGTCCACTTCGAGTTATTGCTACCATTTGTCCACTGGATCCTTGACTTTGACCTCAAAATTCATCAATAATCTGCATTAAACACATATTAGATCACATGGCATCATAACTAACTCAACTCACTCTATAAGCATAAATATAATCAGAAAATCATACAACAAGCTAAGAGAATGGTTGATTTGACTAGGTTAGGAGGTAAAATGAGCTCATATAATTACCCATTTATGAGGCTGATCATCACCCCCCTACTGAAAGTGTTGCTCATCCTCTGAGCAACTTAGTCCATTTCCTTGTCTTTTATGGCCCTGGTGGCCTCCCTAGCATCCCATGCTTCTGATGTGGTCTCCTCTTCCTTGTCATAGAATCTTGCCTTCCTGTCTATCTCTTCCCACTACTCCTGCTCTTCTTCTTCTCTTCTACCTTCCAGCATGCCTAGCAGCAATGGGGGACTCAATTTGAGGCCAATCCAATTGACCTTCAGCCTCTGCATGGAGCGCTTGTACATTAGTACTCTCCTTAATGCCTCCTTCATCCTCATTGGGGAATGATATTCCCTGATCTGTAGACTGTGTGGTAAGGTGTTCCATCTCCTCATACATGCATGCACACAGTCATCCTCAAGTAGCCTTTCCATATCCTCAAAGTGTGCAATGGCTTGGGCCTGATCACATATATATCTAGGGGCAATCTGAGGATTATTGGCAAGCAGGTTATGTGTGTTGATGCGTGCCATGGGGTCTGATGGCTCAGCTCTGATCATTAATGGCTCATTCTGCTCCTTTATCATCAACCTTCTTATTTCTGCTGCCCTTAACTCGTCATGGTTCATCCTTGAGGCTTGGCATTGGGGTCCCACACATTCATGTCTGTGAGGGCCATGTTATGTAGGTAGAATTTTGCCATCTTTGCCTTATCTTCTGATGTGATTTGGTCACACAGGTCCATAAACTGCCTGTAATCTTGGAAAGGCATTGTGCCTCTTTGTGCCAAAGTCTTTATCTGAAATTGCAACCATTGGTCCTTGAGATACAAGCCATAGGATTTTGCTGGTGTTCTACATTGCAATGCCTCCATGGACCAGCTGGCCATGCATGCCAGTTGGGTCTCTTTCTCTTGCAGCTGCCTTCTTAACAATTCATTTTCTGTTTCAGATTGGCTTCTTGTAATTGCTTCTCTATGTCTGATAACACTCAACTCTCTACCTATTTCTCTGAGTTTGCTCTCCATATGGCCAATATCCTCAACTCCCTTGGATTTGGATATTTGCATCCACATGTGTGTCCTTGTTCTCTCTTTCTCTAATTCAAAGAATAGTGGAATTGCAATTTTTTGTGGAATTATCCTTCCTCCCTTAAGAAGATTGTAGTAGGTACCAAGACTGGGCTGGGGATCAGGTTCTTGTAGCTCTGTCTCTTCCTCCTTTCCCTGTGGCTATCCTTCTACCCTTTTCTCAAGCTTTTAGGTCTCCTGTAGTTTTGACAGTGTCTCCTGTAGAACTGTTTATGCCTCCTGTAGGACTATTTTTGGGTCCTATAGTTCTACCTTTTCTTTCCATGTAGGAGGTCTAGGAGTCCCCTTTTCATATGTGATAGGTGCCTTAGAAGGGGATTCCTTTCCTTGGGCAGAGGGTGAATCTTCAATTATAATTGGCACTTTTGAAGAAGGCTGGGGTTTCCCTGTTTTGATTCTTGTGCTCTTCCTAGCCCTGAAATACATGGAGGCCTACCTTTTCCTCTTCTGTTTTGGCTTGATGGGGGTACTAAGGGTAGCGAGAGCAGCTGCTGCCTCTCTTTCTAGAGTCTCAGGGGGCACTTCTTCTTGTTCTGTCTTCTCTACCTCTTTTTCTCCTCCTTCTGCCTCTTTTTCTATCTTTGTTTGCTCTGTTTCCTCCTGCTCTATTTCTTCAGCTTTCTCCTCCTCTATCTTAGTTTCTTCCTTCTTCCCTTCTTGTTCTGCTAAGTCACCAATTGCTTCACCTTCTCCCCCTTGCTGCTCTTCCTCCTCATTTCCAGTAGGACTGATATCATAGGTTAGGGTCTTTATGTCATCCTCAGCTGTCATGTTTTGGAAGATTTCCCATGCTATAGGGAGTGTAAATGTATGGAGGGCTTCTTCCACTAAAATTTTGATTAACCCATGGTGAGCTAGCTGCTCTGAATTTCCTACTTGAACTTTAATGCTGGAGTCAATGAGAGACTGTAGGAGGAAGTAGGGGATGCTGAGCTTATGAGGGGTTGGAGTGTCCATGCCATACCTTAATTCATGAAGGATTCTAAAATGGTAACCATAGACAATGATGTACCTCCCCTCACAGGAAATATATTTGATTATTTGATCGCTAACCTCATCCCAAGGATATGGTATGCTAGCCCTTCTAATGCCATTTATATCCTCTACAGGGGTTTCATTGTTTTGGAAAAAGTTTTTCTTAGCAGCCTGGCCAATTAGTTTCTCATCCTTACTTCAAGGCAGCCGAAGAGGAAGGGTAGTGACCCCATTGATAAATTCAGCGGTTATCTCCATAGAAAGACCTCTAAAGGTGACAGTGGCATGTGTTCTGGTGTGAGGGACCAAAGAGTGGGCAAATTCTTGAGCAATCTCCTCATCAAACCCTCAGAATTTCTCAAAAAAGTTCATCCAATTTGCTCTTGTGAATATGTCCATTACTTGGGGATGTGCATGGAGCCTGGAGAAGTTGGTGGGCTCCTTCCTCATAAAATCTCCTGTCATTTTGTTTATGCTTCTTTGGGAAACCAAATGTGGAGAAGGAGACAAGAATTTTTGAAGAAAAACAGAGAAACAGAGACACTGTATTTTTTTAAGAAATTAGCAAAAAATTTCTTTATGTATTTCCTCCACCTAAAGTCTTGATTTCACCCTCGAATTTAAATCACTACTTCCATATTTTGATATTTAATGGGGGTATGCATGGAACCTACCTCCTTAGCCCGAGAATCATGCTAAAACCTTGTTATCTCCCTTCAAAACAACTCACTGGCCTCCTGTAGAAGACTGTAGTCCCTCCTGTAGAATCCATGTAGGTGCTCTTGTAGAACCTGTAAGTGCTCCTGTAGAAAACGTCGGGAGCAGGAATACGAGAGAGATCAATGGAGAATGATGGTTACGAGGTTGTGGGGGCACGAGGAGATTGCAGGAGCGGAGTTTCAAGGAGAAAATGAAGGAAAAGGTGGTGAGAGTGCTCGGGGAGGAGTATTTATTACTTTTTATGGATATTTCTGGTGATGGAGGGTGAGCTGGCAAAGTGTACTTTGGCCATATTCGGATCGTTGGTCCCAACCTGCCTTGTCATTATGGCCCTTTCCTCATAATCATCCCTCATGATTGCATCGGATTTCACACTTCCTCCACTACCTGTCCTTGACATCTTTCTTGAGTTGACTGTGCACACGTGTGGGTGACATCTCGGATGAGTGGAGTCAACTAGATGAAGGTGGCCAAGTTAATTGGCCACCGTTCCCTCGTTCAACCTCAACCATCTTGTTGTTGTTGCATGCCTTCTAATTACACAGATGCAAATGGAGGAGCGAGTTAGTTACTTACCTGAGATCCGAATGCATTTGTTGTGAGGTGCTGTGGCTCTCTCTCTCTGCTACATGCCTTTGTTTCTATTGCTGCATGCTATCTGCTTGCTGATGTGTGGTTGTGCCTTGTGCAGGTTCTGCTCTGGCTGGATCTGAGCTCCACGTGTCTTCTTCAACCTTCATATTTGCACCCTCTTGCTGCTGATGTTGGATTTTAATGGGATCAGTTGCTACAGGAATTCCTACAGGAGCTCCTGTAGCTACTTCTCCCCTTGAAACTTCAGCTTCTTCCTGTGCTTGGAGTTGTGAGGATGATGTTAGAGATATAGATAGAGATGGAGAGGTAATAGGTAGGCTTTAGGTGAGGTTGATGGTGCTGTTCCCTTTCTTATTTTTTGTTTTTTTCTTTTCCTGAAGAACTGTTTTTTCTGTGTTTTTCTTAGACAGGAAGAAGAATGATGCTTGGGGTGTGATGCAGGCTTGGAAATTATGGCAAGGAGGTTTGGAGACTGCAGGAGGATTTACAAATTTTTCATGAAGCTTCCTTGTCCCTCAAACTGCCTTTTATATCCATTTCTGGCTCTCTGTAATTCCTATAGGAGCCTCTTGTAGAAAACACAGTTTTTTAAAAAGAAGCACAGTGAGGTGAAAAAAATGCCAAGAATGATGGAGAAAGGTGTGGGAAGGTAGGATAGGTGTTGGTGTTGGTTTCAGGGCTCCCTTGGCACCTTCTGCTGCTTCCTGTAGTCCTCCTGCAAACCTGCAATGCAACTGAAAATTCATTTTTCTTTTTCCCTTTTTTTTTTAAAACAACTAGGGCACCTTAGGGAGGTTTTCACCCTAATTGCCTGCCCTGGATGCCTCCAATGGAGGTTTTCACCCAAGGATCTTATTTTTCTCTCTTCTCTTTTGACATCACTGGAACGCCTCAAAAGAGGTTTTCACTTTAGTCTCTTTTTTTCTTCTTTTTTTTCTTTTCTTTTCTCTTTTTTTTTTTTTTTTTTTTTTTTTTGTGAGTGGTGAAGTGGAGGCTAAGACATGCTCCCTACCATCACTGTCTTATTCAAGATCTTCAATGAACTCTCACTTGGAGAGGGGTTTCTTGTAGACTTTCAACCGGTGTCCATTGACAAGCATGGGGATGGCTTCATCATCAATGGTTCTGATTAGAACTGAACCATTGTCATCGCATTTCTCCATAATGTAGGGTCCTAGCCATATTTTCCTTAGCTTTCCCTTGAAATCTTTGTATCTTGTATCATAGAGTAGTGCCCAATCTCCCTCTTGGAATTGCTTATCCTTGATATTTTTGTCATGCCATATCTTTCTCTGAAGCTGAACTACCTCTGTATGGAGAAGGGCCTGCATTCTATGTTCATCCAATCCATTGAGCTAAAGTAATATTTCTTTCTATGCATGGTTGAGGTCTAGGTCCAGCTGAGCTGCCATCCTCAGGGTATTGAATTCAAATTCTATTGACAGCAAAGCCCTCTTTCCATAGACTAGCTCATAGGGTGTGAACCCTGTAGTGGTCTTCCATGTTGTGTTGTAGGCCTAAGTGGCCTCAACTAATCTATCCGCCCAGTCTTTTCTGCTGCTGCTCACTACCTTTGTCAGGATCCTTTCCAATGCTCTGTTAGTGACCTCCAACTACCCATTGGCTTGTGGATGGTAAGGGGTTGAAGTCCTGTGCTTGATTCTATGATGTGTGAGCAGGTCTTCAATCATATTAGAAGTAAACTGACTACCTTGATCTGCGACCAATTCTCTTGGATACCCAAACTTGTAGAATATGTTCTCTCTGAAAAATTCGGCTACTTTTTCCTCTGTCACTGCTTTGATTACTTTTTTCTCTGCCCATTTGTCAGGTAATCGGTGCACACAATGATGTATTGCTTCTACTTTGAATGAGGGCTGATAGGCTCCACAAAGTCCATGCTCCACTTCTCAAATGGCTCAAAGGTCACTTGCGGTTGCATGGGCATCTCATCCTTTGGAGTAGGTTTCCCCATATTCTGACACCAATCACACTGGTTGGTATGTCTCCTCACATCCTGATGAAGAGTGGGCCAGTAGTAACCTATTTGCAGTATCTTGAAGGCGGTTCTTTTTGCTGCAAAATGACCTCCACAAGGCCCATCATGACAGGTCAAGAGGATGTCAAAGACTTCCTCCTACCTGACACATCTTCTCAAGATCTGATCTGGGCCAAGTTTGAAGAGATTTCCCCCAATCCAGGTGAAAGGGGCGCTTTTCCTTACTATCTTGCTCTTCTCTTTTGAGGACAGGTGTGGTGGCAACTGTGCTAAAACCAAGTAGTTTGCTATATCAACAAACCATGGAGAGAGTAATGAGATAGCAAACAGGTGTTCATCTGGCATTTGGTCATCCACCATTCCTTCTTCACATGCAGGCAAAATTACTCTAGACAAAAAGTCAGCAACAACATTTTCTTTACCAAGCTTATCAATAATGGTCAAATCAAACTGCTACAATAAAAGCAACCATCTAATAATGTGAGCATTCACATCTGGTTTGTTCATTAAATATCTAATTGCAGCATGATAAATGTGCACAAAGGTTTGATAGCCTGTGATATAATGTCTGAATTTGTTTAAAGAATGCACGACAGCTAGGAGTTCCTTCTCGGTCACTGTATAGTTTAACTCGGCCTTTGAAAAGTTTTTTTCTTATAAAGTATATGGCATAAGGAAAATTTTCATCAATTTGCCCAAGGCTGCTCCTATTGCTTTGTTTGAGGCATCTGTGTGAATGTGGAAAGGTAGGGCCCAGTTTGGGCCTCTCAGAATTGGGGCAGTCCTGAGCTTGCTCTTCAAGGTATCTAGTGCTTCTTGACAGTTTTCGGACCATATAAACTCGACATCTTTACCTAAGAGGCCAAACAAAGGAGAGGCTAGCTTGCTGAAATCTTTAATGAATCTTTGGTATTACCCAGCTAAGCTTAGTAAACTTCTGACATCTCTCACTTTTTGAGGAGGTGGGACCCTTTGGATGATGGCAATTTTGTTGTGGTCCACCTACAGTCCTTGTTGAGATATTGCAAGACCTAGCACGGTCCCTTCAGTCATAAAAAATTCACATTTTTCCGGACTGAAGGATAGGTTCATCTCAATACACTTGTCTAGATCTTTTCCTAGATTAGATAGGATTCCTGAAAGTCAGAGCCATAAGGAGTAAAGTCATCCATGTATATCTCTACTGCATCATGAACTAATTCAAAGAATATATTTAATACCGCTCTTTGGAAAGTGGTGGGAGCATTACACAAACCAAAAGGAAGGACCCAATATGCAAAGGTACCCCAAGGGCAAGTGAAAGTGGTATTATCTTGGTCTTCCAGGCTGATTTGAATCTGATTGTACCCGCTAAACCCATTTAGGAAAGAGAAAAACTTTTCCCTACTGGACCGTCTAACACTTGATCTATGAAAGGTAAAGGAAAATGGTCCTTTTTAGTGGCTTTGTTCAATTCCCGATAGTTGACACAGATTCTCCAGTTACCATTTTTCTTTGGCACTAGCACCAAAGGAAAGATCCATTCGCTGTTAGAGATGGGATAGATGAATCTTGCGTCAAGAAATTTCTGTAGTTCTTCCTTAACAATATCTTTAAGTGTTGGATTCATCCTCCTCTAAGGCTGCCTGACTGGCTTGCAATCCTTCTTGATGTATATATGATGAATACATACTGAAGGGTGCACTCCCTTCATTTTCTTATAACTCCAGGTGAAGGCATCTAGGTGTTTTCTCAGCAAGCTACACAGTTCCTTCTCCTGGCAAGTGGATAGGGATGGATTTATTTTCAAGGTTCTTTCTAGGTTGAACTCTATATTCTTAACACAGAGAGAGGTGGAGTCAGCCGCACAGAGATCAGTTGAGGGGTTGTTTTGGGTTTCTCTGACTATGTCCTCTAATGGTGATACACTGAGAGGTGGATTCTGAATCAGATTTTCAATCATATCATCCTCATCTTGTTGTTTTCCCTCCATGGTGATTCCTAATGCATAAAGCGGAGCAGAATAGACTTCATCCTCATCTTCCTCCTCCAACCAAAGAGGTAGATCATGTTCTAACAAGGGTTGGGCAGGAGGATATAGGATTAACTACTTGAACATATGCCCATTCTTTATGGTCATGTTCCCAGCTCGACAGTTGATGTAGGCATTGGCAGTAGCCAACCAGGGTCTTCCCAGAATGAGAGGATACCCAGTGAGCTTTGCCTTTGGCTGGAGAACTAACAAATCAATAGGGTACTCCCAAGAATCAATGGAGACCATCACATCCACCACAATCCCCTTAGGGGTCACGATGGAGTGGTCTGCTAACTATAGCATGGTTGTGGTCTTCCTTAAGGAGCCTTGGAGGTTGAGTTTGAGCATTGTGTCCTTTGTCATCACATTAATGGCAGCTCCCAGATCAATCAGGGTGTGTGGGATCATGGTGCCATTGATGTGGACATCAACTACTGGGCTTCCAGGGTCCAAATACTTTGGACAGATTACCTGCCCCAACATTAGGTCGGACAATTTCCCTATGACATTGATGGTTGGGGCATCTCTCTTGCACCTTCCTGGATGCCTAAAGCACTTCTCTTTGATCAACCTATTGTAGATAGGCACATCTTTTATGGCTTGGAGAAGTGGTATCTTCACACATAAATGTTTCAATTCTCCCAGGAGTTTAGTTTCTTCTAAGGTAGGCTGGAATGTCGCAGATAGTCTCTCAGGAAAGGGTGGATTTGCTTTAGGTTCGCTTTCCTCTTTATCTTCCTCAACCTCCCTGGGTGGAGGTTGACTATCTGGGAGAACTTTCCTAGATCACAAGTTAATTTCCTGAATCTCCACAACATAAGTTGGGCATGATGGTTCCCCACTATACACTTGCTAAGCCTATTTGTTGTTCGGGTTTGGATTGGGTTGGGCAAGCATTTGGGGTTGCCATTTGGGGTTGCTTTGGAGGAGTAGGAGGTAACTGTTGTGGTTGGGTAGGTGGTGGAGGCAAAAGAGTGGGAAGAGAGTTGTATTGGGGCCTCCACCCCTGATGAGGTGCATTCCACTGAGGTGGTGGCTGAGCATAGGATTGAAATGAATGGATGGCTGGTTGGGCTTGATACTGAGATGTGAAGGACCAAGGAGGAGGTGTGGACCAAGAAGGATGAGCAAGGGGGCCCTAAGAAGGTATGGAAGTGACTTGGTTGGGGTTGTAGTATGCCTGAGCTGTCCCTTGCATCCCTTGTTGATATGGTCTAGGTCCATGCGACCTCCTTTGGTTTATGTAATAGAGCTCTTCAGTGACTCCCTCAGCCCCTTGATATACAACTTTAAGTCTGGGTAAGGAAGGGCACTTGTCTGTAGAATGATTTTCTTCACAGACTAAACAAACTTCTATAGTTCAATGGGCACTCATTCCTAGGATTCCTCCTGGTGCACCTAGGGCAAAAAATGGCCAAAGCCCTCTCTACTTCCTCTTGTTTCCTTCTGATATGCAAGGTATCCATTTTCATGGAAATAGTCAGTAGCATCTCACTCTTGAAGTCTTCCAGCATGTTTCCAATTTCTCCTTTAATGGATGAGTTAGAGGAAGAGGTGCTGGCTATGGGTTGAATTCCCCTACCTTTCTTTATGGTTGCTCTAGAATGGTTTCTAAAAACAGTCTTTATGTCCTTATAGGATAGTTGGTAGATGTCTCCCCCAGCTAGTAGATGGAGGGTGTCTAAAAGATCTTCCCGAATTCCCCTGAGCAGGACCAGCTTCAGAGACTCAGGGTCAAGTTTACACCTGACCCTTTTGTAACTGAGCTGGAAACTCTCCTCATAGTCTTCCAGGGACTCATCACTTCCTATAGTCATTCGGAAAATTTCTTCTTTAGTATCTTTTGACCTACAATAGTCTCGATAATTGTTGTTAAAGGCTTGCTGCATCTGAGCGCAAGTTGTGACACTATTGCCAGGTAATCCCATGAACCAGCGCAATGCTGAATCCTTGAGAGTAGAAGGGAACAGTTTCAAATTTTGCTCATCTTCTGCATAGTCATAGGTTCGACAGATAACATCAAACTCAAACAAAAAGGTGTCAGGATCTTCTGTAGTCAGACCGTGGAAATGAGGTAGGGCGAAAGAGCTTACATTCTTCATTTTGGTGTCCCCATTGGTCTCCCGAATGGGAAAGGTACCCTCTATTCTCTCTCCATTCCCCCTAGCATTTCTGTGTTCAGCCATTGGCTCCAAAGGAATTTTTTCTTCTTCTTCTTCCCCAATAGGTTCTTCAAATATGTCTGGTTGTTCACCTAAGGGTTCTTCTTGATCACAACCATCGAAGAAGAGAGAAGGTTGGCTGTGTGAAGCAGTGGGGGTGTTGGGCAAAATTTTTCCTGAGTTATCTTTATTCCTATGAGGCATGAAAGTAAATCTTTTTGGTTGGTTTTTGTGTCTTTTTTCCCCACACTGATAGTACCTGCAAAACTGAAATTGATTGAACAAAACAAATTGCAACTGGCTGAAATGAACTTGCTGAAATGAAATTTGCAGAATTGAAGAGGAAAGCAAGGAAATGCAGAATTGATGGGAAAGAAATGACTAGTCTACTTTTGTTGAAATGAAATTTGCAGAATTGAGAAAGAAAGCAAGGAAATTCAGAATTGAAAGAAAAGAAATGACTATTCTACTTTTTCTGAAATAAATTATTAGCAAAATGTTGCAAGAAGAAAATAGAAGAAAGCAGTAACCACAGAATACTCTGACACTTCCCTGGCAACAACACCAAAAAGTGGTGAGCACCAATATTGCAGTAATAATGCTACAACTCCTAGGCTGCCTATTTTACTTTTATCAACCCAATAGTTCGTAACAAAATTGGAAGCGACGGTGCTGTATGCACAAGTACTAGTTCTTATTGCAAGTTATCACTTGTTTAGCCGACGCAAGATCACTAGGAGCTCAAGCCAACTTCTATGGATTCTAGAAGAAGCTCTATATGTGATGAAAGGAGAGAAAGACTACTCTATAGATACTATTCTAACTGTAGAAAGGAGAAAGACTGAAGTGTAAAGCAAACCAAGTAAATCCTAATTAACCAACTAATCCTACTTTTGCAGAAAGCAATATGAAAACCATGAAAGGAATGCCATTATCTATTCAAAGAAGTAAACAACATCTAACTAAGCTATTTTTGAAAGTAAATGAGCAAAAAACATCTTTTTGGATTTTTATGTGAGTCTGTCATGCATGTAATTCATTTGTTTGTGAATGTGGCATCGAATAGGTGGCGTTGGAGGGCGGTTTTGGGACTTGAGAGGATGTAGGATGGTGTGGTTGGGTCCTATGAGGTCTCAATTAGCCTTCTGGAGGCTTTTCCCAAACTCGGCCTTCAAAAGAAAGCCTACAGGAAAATATGTAGGAGGACACAGGAAATCTACAGGAGGAAAAACAACGTTCTACAGGAGGAGGCCGAGAGCAGTTTTGGCTGTTTTGAGGGTGTGAGAGTGGGTGGAACAGGTGGATGAGGGTTGGAATGAAGTGTTAGGGCATGTCGGGTCTACCAAGAATCATTAGGAGAGAGAAAGATGATTGGATTTGCTCAAGGAGAGAGGAAGAAATTCTATGGAAAATGCAGGAAACTAAGGTAGAATTGAGGGGAGACTTGGGCGACCTATAGGGCATGGATCAAATGGAGGATGGGATGGTTGATAGGCTGACCTGCTGCTAGAAGATATCTACTACATAAACAACTGACAGTCAACAAATGAGATTAAGCAAGCAATGAAATAAGTGTATCTAGAAAAACAGAGTGTTGCATCAAGCTAGTCTATACTATGATCTATGAAAGGAAATGTTGATAACTGCTACAAGAAAGGAAAGCATGAAAGAAGACTATTGTAAACCGAGAAGTGAGCATAATGAATAAGTTCTGAAGCACAACAAAACTAGACTATTAACCACCAAAAAGTTGCAAACACTAGAAGTCCTATGAATGAGGAAAATCTGTGTTTTTGGGGCAGCAAGAGGGTCTTTGCCTCAAATCATGGTCCCAAAGGGAGGAAGAGAGGCCAAGGCACTATTGCTAGCCTTTTGAATATTTTATTCCATTGCTTAACCTGCTATAGAAAGCACAAATGGAAGCAAACTACTGGATCATCAAAAGCAACCTATTTTTAACCATAAAAGAAATACATCTAACAACAACCTAATCTACAAACTGAAATAAAACATACAAATACAAGTAAAGAGGAGCTTGGCTTCTTGGATTGGGACCTAACCCAAGAGCTTCAACCCTCTGAGGTAACTCAGTGCTAACTCAAAAAGGATTCCATCTTTATTTCCAAAACAATAACAAGATTATATGGAACTGTCAAAATAATAAGCTCAAAGTTGAGCATAGTTTACATAAGCAAAAGTACAATAAAAATCCAACAAAAATCCGACCATAGTGAGACCCTAGACCTCTCTACTTATACAAATGAAGCTACCAACAGCTTCCTTAAAATCAGGGAGGCTTGGCTCCCAAAACTCGAGATAATCATTAGTCATCCTCCACTTGCTCAGCTGCCTTCTAGTGCATGACTTGGCTGCTTGTACTTTGAGCTAAATGAAGGGGAATTTGAAGCGAGGAGTAATAAATTAGGGGGATTCCCTCCTATAAGTCCTCTCCTTTGTCCACTTCGAGTTATTGCTGCCATTTGTCCACTGGATCCTTGACTTTGACCTCAAAATTCATCAATAATCTGCATTAAATACATATTAGACCACATGGCATCATAACTAACTCAACTCACTCTATAAGCATAAATATAATCAAAAAATCATACAATAAGCTAAGAGAATGGTTGATTTGACTAGGTTAGGAGGTAAAATGAGCCTATATAATTACCCATTTATGAGGCGCATTAGTGACTACTCAAACCCCTTGGTTTGTAGATATTTTTAATTACTTAGTCACATGAAATTTACCTTCACATTTGTTTCCTAAGGAGAAAAGAAAAATCATTCAAAAAAGTGCAAGTTACTCATGGATTACTAACGAATTGTATAAAATAGGTCCAGATCTCATGATCAGAAGATGTGTTCGAGAAGATGAAATGACTGAAATGCTTAAGGCATGTCATGATGAACATTGTGGTGGACACTTTGCTGATAAGATGACAACCTATAAAATCCTTCATTTAGGATATTATTGGCCGTTCATCTTCATAGATGCCAAAGAATATGTCAAAAGATATGACAACTGCCAAAGGGTAGGGAAACCTGCTCCTTCAGATGAAATGCCACTACAAACTCAGGTACTCATTGAACCTTTTGAAAAATGGGCCTTGGATTTGTTGGACCAATTAATCCTCCATCTAAACAAAAGAAGTATATTTTGGTATGCACTGGTTATGTCACCAAATGGGTAGAGGCTAAAGCAATACCTTTTGCAAATGAAAAATCTGTAGTTAATTTTCTTTTTGAGGACATCTTCACTTGTTTTGGTGTTCCAAGAGAAATTGTGACAGGTCAATGATCTCAATTTACATCTAAAATGGTGGAGAGACTTGTGGAAGAATACAAGATAAAACATAGAAAGTCTACTCCTTACCATCCACAAGCAAATGGTCAAGTTGAACCTACCAATAAGGTGATTGAAGGAATTCTCATTAAGACTGTACATCTACATAAAAGAGATTGGGCAGAAAGGCTTCCTGAAGCCTTATGGGCCTACATAACTACATGGAGGAACACAACAGGACATACTCCCTATGAGCTTGTTTATGGGAGGCAAGTCCTGTTCCCTATAGAGTTTCAAACCAAAACCTTTGAGATGGCAGTCCAATTGGGATTGGATTTATCAGAAGCACAAAAACATAGATTGGAGCAACTCAATGAGCTTGATGAAATCAGGCAAGATGAAGTTCAAAGAACTAATTTAGTCCAATAGCAAAGGGATAAATGGCATGATAAGTATATCAATGAGAAGAAGTTTCACGCAGGGGATTGGGAACTTTTGTTCGATTCAAAATTCAAAGATTTTCAAGGGAAGTTTCAGACTCATTGGCTTGGGCCATATGAGATTGAATAAGGATTTAATAATGGAGCAGTGAGAATAAGGACAATAGATGAAATAAAGGTACCTCTTCTTGTGAATGGTCATCAGCTAAAGATATATCATAAGCCAATTTCAAGAGAGGATTTTGTCAGAATTTTCCAAGATAACACTGAAATAAAGTTGGTGAAGAATTCTTCTTCTTCTCCGCTAACTTAGTTTTTCCTGTAAAAAAAATAAAAATAAATAAATAAATACACACACAGATATATATATATATATATATATATATATATATATATATATATATATATGTAAGTATGAAAACCAATTGTTCATTGGCATACTTATACAGGAAATACAAGGTGAAAGTCAGAGATTTCTGACATCTTATATTTCCTATTTTCTTTCTGTAATAAGTAGTGACATAAAGCTACATTCATTTGCAGTTCCTAATCTGCAAATTCATCTCACTTCACTTTCATTCCCTTTCACTGATATATTCCATTTCCATTTCATTTCATATTCATGTTCCATAGCCATACTTTATTTTTATCATGTTCTGCAACTAATTCCATTCCACAATTAATTTGATTCTGCAGCCATATCTCATTCTACAGCTTTGTTCCAAACAAATGATGATTGTAGGGAATTGAAGAATCTTGTTTTGAAGATCGATATGCTAAAAAGAGTATCTGCAGATCAACATCAAAGAAAACAACAAACGAAAAGGTTAAGTTCTAAGAGGTAAAGTGCAAAAATTTATTTTAAATAACAAGGTTAGAACATAAAGCATATATAATAAGGGTATTCATATGTTTCCTTGATGAATCATCATTTGATTTGATTGCAATCTCCATCATACTGCATATCCGCCACATCCTCCATATTTTGTCACATAACGGCCCATAATTAACTCCCTCGTTGTTTTTAACGGTCATGACTATGATGTGACATACTTTTCCACATTTCTCCAAAACCCCTACCATCTACTTATTACATACAAACCTGCAGTTTCTTTCACCATATTCGCAGTCAGTCCATTTCATAAACCAGTAAGGGTAATTCTAAAGGTTAAATAACTTTGCATAGTAGAAGGCATGGGGCTAATTGTCAGATCAATACCGGTAGGAGCAAAGTATATGGAAGGATACCCATAGCTCAAGGAAATGTTGCAAAAGGCTAGATGGCTCAAATTCATCGAGAAATTTGATGGTTTTCATAAGGAGATTACAAAATCCTTTACTAGATATTTTGATGGCACAAAGGTAGAAATTGGAGATATTAAGTTTGCAGTAACTGAGTCATTCATAACCGAGGCTACAAAACTTCCAAGGCATGGTGAAAGATGGTTCAAAAATAAGGAATTCCATAGTGAATAGTGGAAAGTAATACTCAGAAACCTAGGTATGGATGTCTCTGTTTTTAGAAAAGGAATTCCCATTTCAGCTCTTAAAAGTAAGTAGAGGAACATGCTTTTGATATTACAGAAATTTATCACCTGTGAAGGGAGATTTGATTGCATGTATGTCTACCATATCCGTTTACTGATGAATTTTCTAGAAAACGGAGAAACCAATCTTCCTTTCTTCCTGCTAAATAGTTTAAGAAGGATGGCCTCAAATGTGCAAAAGAAAATATAGTTCATAGATACAACCATGTACCATCACGGGTTGATAAAGATATTGATTGAGTTTCATTAAAAGACATAGGAGATACCTGGGAGAATTTCCTCATTAGAAACCATTTCCAAGAAGCACCAGAGTCACCTAAAGAAGATAATGTTAGAAGAAGCCGAAGAAAGAAGACTGGTATAACTATTAAAGACAGACCTGAGTCTTCATTACAGAAAGATGATGAAAAATTAATCTCTGAAGAACTGACAGAAATCAGGAAGCAAATCAGGGCAATACGAAAAATAAGAAAGGAGAAAAAGGTCACAGAGGAGGAGAATGTAAGTCATCCACAACTTAGAAGAAGCTCTAGACTCCGAGGTTTGGTAAAGAAAACATCGTCAAAAGGGATAGAGTTTATAAACTTAGACGAGGAAACACTAGAAACATCTCCTGTTAACATCCCTTCTGCACACAGTCCTCAAAATTCTCCTGATCATCATTTTGAAGGTAGCCCAAGCAGAAGATCTCCAAGCATAGATCCAGTCCAACAACAAATATATGATTATATAGAATCAATGGAGAAGAGAAGTGCCTCAATGAACCCAGAACCTTCTGTCAATCCACAAGAACCTCTAATTGACTCTCTCAAACAGGAAACTTATGAATTAGAGAGATTGAATAGACATATCAAACAGGAGAATGAAACCTTGAAGGAACAAAATAAATTGGACAAGGCAATTCATGATAATACCATTCTGTATCTAGAACTATGGTATAAGAAAAATAGGAAGTTGAAAAGAAAGAATAAGATTCTGAATAGAACAGTCATTAACCTCAAGTACAGGCTTCTTATGAGAAAAACCATAATGATAGTCACTTCAAAGAAGAGCAAAAGAAGAAAATTGGATGTACTAGCAGAGCTGTCTGAGCAAATACATTAGAAAAGAAGAACTCACATTTTTGGAAAATTGAATGAGGACATGCAATGATTTTGCAGTGGGGGTATGTTGAACCTCAGAATTATCTTCTCATTGAAATTTGTTCTCACCTTTTTCTCTCATTTTCTCATAAGACTACAGATCCAATCAATGATAAATGCTAGGTTTTGTCTTAGGAAAGCATTAAAATGATCACCATATTATATTTTCATGTTCTTGCTATTTTAATAGATTTTTTGCAAATTAGCTACAGAACGCAGCCTATTTTGCAGCTAATTGTGGGTTCCGTATCTACTCTCATGGTTTGGCAGGTTACAAGTGTCAAATGAAGAACTGGGCCACATGGGCATTTCCAGAATCATCTCCACATGGGTTCTATCATATGCACTCGGTCTAGATCGACAGAAAAGTGTGCGTAAAGTCACGGTCAAAGATGGAGTCAAATACGTTATCTAGAAGCAGTAGGACTCTTGATCTGCTCTTTCATAGTTAATCAAGATTCTAACAGTTCTATGTAGCTGATTAGAAGTTAAACTGTCCTATTACAATTTGAATTAAGCTACCTGTAGTTGATCAGAATTTAAATAGTCCTATTACAATTCGAATTAAGCCACTTGTAGCAAGTTTTTCTCATAAACAATCATGTTAGATTTCATTCGAATTAGCCACCTGTAGCAAGTTTTTCTCTTAAAACAATTATGTTATCTTCCTATAAATATCGGTTGCATGAAACCGAGAAGTAGTTAGAAGCTAGAAGGAATTACAGGCTTTTTGCTGATACTCTGTATTCAGACTTCGTTTTGTTCATAATACAAACTTTGTTTTGTCAATGGTGGTTTAAAGTGCATCTTTAGCTAGCTAGCATTCCAACCACATCAGTTGCAGAGGGCCCCTGCACTGAAGGAGGTTTTTCACTTGTTGTTTTCAGTTTAATATCTATTACTTTGTTTTCAACAAGTCTGTTTTCTCTAATTTAGAATGATGTTTCATTTTAGTTTGTAACCAATAGTGTAAGGATAAAATCACAACTGTGCAGCCTTGTTCTTCTGAGATATTTTATGGAAAAATTATTGAATGAAGATTGAAGTAATAAGAATACACAGTTGCTTAGTTTTTTTACTGTTTTGTTAATCATTTTCTTAGAACAGAACTCTCAATTAGTTGTATTAATAGATGTTCTCAAAAACCATTTCAAAATGATGATGATTCTAACTTAAATAGTTAAATATCTAATTGATGCAGTGATTGAATTTACTCAGTACATTGTTAGTTTTACATGCTTTTACCTTTTCTTTTCTACTTTCAGGTCCTTACTTAGTTTCATCACTTAACAATCCGAAAAATCATTTAAAGGAGATTGATTTCATCATATTCCAAAGTTGAATGGTTGAATGTTTAAATGAATGCAATTACTGAGTTACCTTCTGCAACAATATCACTTCTGGTTTTAAGAATTAGATCCATGGATTAGGACTAATGATAAGATAAGATAAGATAGATGCTCTATTTTCTTATTAGGTTCTAACTAGTCAACAGTTCTTGGTCCATTTTTAGGAGATTAGACTAACTTAGGAACCTTTCCTTTCCTTTAAAATTCATTAGATCCATTTAAATCTCTCATAGATTGTATATTCTTAGACATCAAAGAACAAAAACCCCCAAAACAAACATAAAAATACAAAACAAGGAAGTAAGAGAAAAGTTAACTAAGCACATATAGTGCATCACACTTCATCAGTTGATAGACCTCGGTTGATAATTCATGCAAGCAATTTAGGACACTAAATTGGCTAAACACTTGGTAAGCTTGGTGTCCAATAATGTCCAGAGGCTCAACCAGAATGTGCTCAAGAACTTGGTATCACGATCTGATATAATGGTCTACGGGATCCAAAATGTACCCACACTCATTCAAAGAAGAGTTTGGGAGTGTCCTCTATTGTGATACTCTTCTTGCAGACCACCAATATAGTCATCTTAGAAAATTTGTCCATGGCCACAAATACACATTCATTACCATGCTTGGTAGAAGGGAGGCCAAATAGATAGTCCATGAATATGGATTCTCAGGGTTGGTTGGGAGTAGGCAGAGGAGTGTACAGGCCTTGCTTCATGATGGTTGGCCTGGCAATGGCATAGGCAGCGCAGGATATAATATATTTTTCAACATATTATAGAGTTTTGGCTAATGAAAATACTTTTTTAGTGCAACCACCCCTTCCCACATTTAACCAAATTCACAAGCTCGCTAAGGTAAAGATAAGACGAGTGTCACTATGACTTGACTCGCCCTCCTAGTTCCAGTTAAGGAAGTGGGGCCTACAAACTGACCACAAACTAACATCCCACAAGGACTGCAGATCACCCGGGAGCTAAAGAAACACCCCAAGTGATCAATACTTAAGTTGAAACCTTGTTTCACTAACCAAACCCTATAACCGCACCCTTGACACTGCTTGCATGCGGTTGTGAGCCTCCAACTGCACTCACAAGCCTTGTTCCATGTGGTTATGACCCCAACTCTCCAGTTGTGTGCCTGTAATCTCGATATTTGAGCCACTTTTCTAGGCTAGTCTCTAAACCATTGCTCATAACTTCCTATAACTTTCTGGAATCATATTTCTCAAAACGACGATGTTAATCATTCAAGCTTGAAGGCAAAACTTAACCTAGACTGTTTAGAACATACTATACATTTCGCAAAAAACATGGCAAACATGTAAGCTACAGGTCATGAATGCATATATGATCATAAGAGCTTGAGATCCATACGAGGATCATGAAGAAGGCTCTATGCCCTCTCCACAGAGCTACAACACTTATTAATCCATATATTCATCAACCATTCGATAACTAAACAAATCATGACATGAGCCATAGATGTAACCAACAAATATCCGACATATAAACCATGGCAACTCAGCCATAATATCACCAACATAATCACTACAAGTATACATGAATTATAGTATAAGAATAATTCTTATTAATATATGAAAATACCAACCAATTCAGGGACTTTCACTTACCACATGACCATAGATTGGGCTGAACCAAATCTCTCTTTCATCCAAACACCCTCGCGCCATATTCCAAGCATGAGTGTGGGATCTCATGGAATAAACCAAGACAAAACCAACCAGAGCTTCCAGAGGCCAAACCATCTCAACCCTCATCCACAATGTTTCCACCTATATGGTCAGAAATCACTAACATCAATTAGATTGGTCTCTACCCAAGTTGTTTAGGGCTCCATGAACTAGTAACTCAACCCATAACCTTCCAGGGCTCCATAGCATTTATCCAACGTAGCTTCGGGGATTAGTAACTCAACCCACCAAGGGATATAGAACATTTGTCCCAACCTAGGCTCCAAGACTAGTAACTCAACTCAAGTTGTTCCAGGGCTTCCAGAGTGTTTGTTCCAACCCACAACCATAAGGAACATGAACATCAATCAGAAAAAAAAGCAAGTGGAAAAAACCCACAACACCTTAGTTATCCAGGAAATGGCAAGGCAAGGCTAAAACCATTGTCAATCTAGGAAAATCTACATGCCAATGACAACACATAACTAGAAAATCACATGCATATATGATGCATCCATGAATCAACAAGAAAATCACGCGTGCTACTTGTTACTTGCTAAGCAATCCAACAATAGTTGATGATCTAATTGTTCCCTTGCGCTTTTCTGCTTTCCTTTGCCTTCTTTCTCCAATTCGAGTGAATGCCCAAGTGCTCCAAGCATGCTCCAAGATTTATCTAAGTGTGCAAGAGTACGAGAGAATGAAATGAGAGCTCCAAAACTGAACTAAGAAAGTTGTGAATTGATCCTTAGAAGCCTTTATATCATTGAGGCTCTATTTTCTTCATTTTCTTTCATTTTTCCTCTAATTTCCTTAGCATGCAAATTAATGTCTCTTCACCTTCCTTTTCTCCTATTTTCCTTTATTTTCATAAATAAAATGCCAATTATTGCCTGTTTTTTTTTGTTAATAGATTTGCTTTGCCAATTTCCATAGCCATTAATTAATCAGAAGTGATACCCATCACTGTGTTTTGCCCAACATTTAGCTCGGAATACATGTCCCGTGACCTTGGTCTTATTTTATTTACATAGAAAACCAATCAGGGGTTATTACAAACCCCTCCCCTTTGGGGGAACACTGTCCTCGGTGTTCTATGACACCTATGACCAACAAACCACTGAAAACAACACATATTGCCCATGGAGCTTTATAACATAGCTCGATGCATCATTTACAATGAACAACTATTGCAAACCATGACCAACATGATAAACATGACAATCATACCACTTATTGGAGCTTTATAACACAACTCATTGTGGTACCTACAATAACATCCATATATACATATACATATACCAAAAACTCATTTGCTTGAACCAACAAATAATGAGAGATATAAAGTCTGCATCAGATCATCCATCTCCCATGTAGCTTTAGTGGGCCCAAGGTGCTTGCACTGCACTTTAACCTACTCGATTTCCCTGTTTCAGAGCATGAGTTGTTTCTGTTACAATATGCATTGTGGTTATGGTTGGAATTCTCCCTTTAGTTCCACTTGTAATAAAGACCAAGCAATTGCATGATCAACATTATGTGCATGCTTCTTAAACAATGAAACTAGTTCAGATTTAAACAAGAGCGCAACAAATTACAGACATAACAAAAAATGTAGAGATGCAGCATAAATAACACTTCATTTCATTAATATCAAATACTGAAGTATGCTTACAAACAGAATGGAAATAAGACTAACTCGGATGATGGTAGCTTATCTCTGAGAAGAGATGTGGTGGCTACATGCCTCTGAACTGAGTTACAATGAGGCTCAAGGGCCTTTTTATTATTGAATAATAAGAGAAAACCATAAACAACCAAAACCCCAACCCGAGGAGATGTAACACCAAGAGTTTATGGGCCCCGTTGGGGTTAGTTGGACAACTAACTTCCCAAGGTCGTAACTTGGTAATATTATCTCTGTTTGACGTGTATGATAACTCATTAGAAAGATCTCTCTGAGGTCTATGGTTACTGATATGATTGTCATAGCAATCACCAAATCCATTTTTCCAAAAAAAAATAATAATAAAAAGATAAAAAAATTGTCGTTTAGGGCCTCAAAACGGCTCTAGAAGTTTAGGACCTGAAAACCTGCCAAAAATAGTAAATTGTGCTACAATTAAGGAAACTGAAAAATTGAAAGAGACAGTGGTGGGGGTCCAAGTGGGATAGGCGGGTGGCCCCCAACATCCACTTGGACCATTCCTCCCCCCTTAGGAAGCAATGGTCCCCATTGCGTTGAGTTCCTCCACGAGATGGGGAACTTCTGCTGAACTTGGTCCCTGGTGAGATGTCTGCAATCTTTGATGTGTCTAGTAATGGTGGGAAGCATGGTTGAGGGCGGTCCACATTGAACACTTGGTGCAAGCCAAGGAATGGTGGGATGTTGAGCTCAAAGGCATTGTCACCGACGACCTTGGTGATGGTGTATGGCCCATATCGGAGCGAGCGAAGCTTGCGGTGGGCTCGGGTAAGGCGTTCTTTCTGTAAATGCAACCAAACTTTGTCGTCCACTTAAAACTTGTGTGGTACCTGATGTTGATCATTTCATTGCTTGTACTTGGAATTTTCCACAATGGAGCAGCTATATATCGACCCATTGGGTAGAGGTACTCCAGGAGTTAGATCGAACGAATGCTTGACCTGATAGTGCAATGGTACCCATGTGGGTGAGGAGAAGATGTCCCTGTATTCTTTCAAGGCCGTATCCACCTGCTTTTGCTGCGTGGAGGAACCCTTCCCGGGGGCCATGGATGTGGCTACGATCTTCCCCTTACTTTAATAGTGAACCAGAAAGAAAATAAATTTCCTAGTCTGGGAGATGATCTTGCTGCATTTCTTAGCATAGATCAGAGGTGACGATAGGCAGGGCTACCTCCGATATCCTGTATAACGTATTACCCAAAGAAATAATCACAGAGCGAGGCCTAGACTCATATACAACATGTTTCTTCCACAAGTATGTTTGTCCTAATAATACATCACAAACATCGAGAGGATCAACATCACACAATACCTCATTTCTGAAGAGCTTGATGCTATAGGGAAGGTGACATTGCTAGTTGACTCAAAGATCTTGTCCTTGGTGAATCCACCCGACGTTGTACAACTACAGGTGTGGTATGGTCAATAGACCCAACCGCTTCATGACCTCTGCTGAAATGAAGTTATTTTGGCTGCCATTGTCGACAACGAATTGCAGCGATGAACCCTTCACCCACATTTGTGAATGGAAAAGACGCTCCCCCTCCTCTGGATCTTCAGGCTCATTCTTCTGGATCTTAGCAGTGGCAACAGTGGTGCTGGGCTCTGCATCAATAATCTGGTTCCCTTTGTCATTCCTCTTGTTGGGTTCTGACTCAGGGTCGGATCATGCATCTGATTTTGAAGCCTTCAACTCGGCCACCAGCGATTGCTTGGCCCGACACCCACTTGTGTTGTGAGTGGGGCTCTCATGGAACTCACACCACTTTCCCGTGTCCTTCTTTGACTTCGTGGTGGTGATCTTTTCTTGGATCTTCGACGGGTTGTCTTATGTCACCTCGCCTTGGCTTTGTCCTTTGTTCTTTAGATGCACAGATCCAAAGTCTCGCTTCTTTTATTTAAACTTCTACTTGATCTTGACAGTGTATCGGTACGTTGTGCCAAGCGAGGAGATGTCTAGGAACTCCACCTGTGTAAGTAGTTGCGGCATTTGAGTACCAAATGCCGCTTAGAATCCTTGATAGCCAACTTTGTACGAAGGGTATGAAAAATATTGGTAAACTCTGGCACGTCTTGGTCCCTTCCCTACCGCAACATGGTCCACTTTATGTATTTATCCTCATAGCTTCTGACAGGGTAGTACTGCTCCTTGATGGCATCTTGGAATGAATTCCAAGTGGGTGTGGTTGAAAACAGTGAGGTCGTACTTTCATCCTTATGCTCGTAGTAGGTTTCCCACCAGTCCTTAACATGGGGGGCGGCTTTGAGAAGTGCAAAAGTGATATTTTCCCGACTAGAAAAATCATGAACATAAAAATATCCTTCTAGCATATTTAACCATTTATCTACGGCATCCGCATCTATCTGACCCTCAAATATGGGATGTAAAAGTTAACTTGTACCTTAAAGGGTGTGGTGCTTCCAGAGTAGCTGTTAGAAGTAGATGCGTCGCCCCTGGGTAGCCACTGAAGGATCTGGGCAAAGTTTTCCATCATCGTGTTCCTTTGTCGCTCGAGGGCTTCTTCGAGCAAGATTTTGATAAGATCTCCTACCCCCTCGTCTTTCTTTTCATTTTCCATGGGTGGCCGTCAGGATTTGTGAGGCTGATCTTGCAAAGGTTCGACCAGTTCAAACCCTAACTCCTTATATCCCGACCTCATTGGGGAAATGCAAAGAAAAATAGAGAAAGAGCAGATCGCTCTGATACCACTGATTCGGATTTAAACAGGAACGCAACAAATTATAGATATAACCAAAAATGCAGAGATGCAGCAGAAATAACACTTCATTTCATTAATATCAAATATTGAAGTATTCTTACAAACAGAATGGAAATAAGACTAGCTCAGACGATGGTATCTTATCTTTGAGAAGAGATGTGGTGGCTACATGCCTCTAAACTGAGTTACAATGACGCTCAAGGGCTTTTTTATTATTGAATAATAAGAGAAAACCCTAAACAAGAAAAACCCTAACTCGAGGAGATGTAACACCAAGAGTTTATGGTCCCCGTTTGGGT
Organism: Pinus taeda; assembly: GCA_000404065.3. Taxonomy (NCBI): domain Eukaryota; kingdom Viridiplantae; phylum Streptophyta; class Pinopsida; order Pinales; family Pinaceae; genus Pinus; species Pinus taeda. The sequence goes on from APFE030117854.1 coordinate 84,577, forward strand.
TAGTTTGGTAGCCAACTTCCCAGGGTCGTAACTTGGTCATTTTATCTCCGTTTGGCGCATATGAGATCTCGTTGGAAAGATCTCTTCGAGGAATATGACTGATGATGTGATTGCTATAGCAATCACCAAAGCCATTTTTCCCAAAAAAAATGTCGTTTAGGTGATCCGAATGGAAAATAGCATCAACCCATGGTATTCATCTACCCATGTTATTCATTCACCCATGGTATTGTAAGTGGCATCCACCCATGGTATTCATTCACCCATAGTATTTTTCCATGGTATTGTGACATGTGCCCATGGTATTCATTCACCCATGGAATTTACTCGTGGTATTATAACCGAAAAATACTATAAATTACAAGTCGCATTTTGTAAAAGAACAATTTGTTTGCCACAATGTAGCTTTTACAGTTATTCTCTGTTTTAATAAAAAAAAAAATCTTTGTGGGGGGTTTTTTTTTTTTTTTTTTTTTTTTTTTTTTTTTTTTTTAGATCTTGGGGGCCTCACCCCCCAAGATCCATTTCAATCTTTTAGATTTTGGGGGCCTCCTCCCAAGATCCAGATCAATGGTATCAGAGCAAGTTATGATTCCATGGGAATGAGGGTTTGATGCATATTTCAGTTTCAAATTTTGCAGCAATATTCAACAAAATTCAGGTATGTGCTATGTCCTCCACATAACATTTTCTTGGGCCAAGCGGGAAGAGTTTTTCTTTTTTCATTTTTTTGCAGGAATGTTTTTGGGCGGCGAGTTTACAGATCCAATCTGATTTTTTTCTGCAAAATTTACAAAAACAAATAGTAGATGTGGATTCCTTACAAAAAAATACCCAAGTTAAAAAAAAATCGATCGAATCAGAGTCAGATGAGGGAGATATCGCTGATTAAAATTAACTATGTTGCAGAAATGTTTCTAACGACAATTCGTGGACAACGACTCTCCTATCTTTTTTTTTTTTTTTTTTTTTCAATTTTGGTGCAAAATTTTAGAAAAGTGGTTGTATATCTGAGTTCCTCTCGAAAAATCACCAAATTTCCAAAAAAAAAAAAGGTTCGAATCGAAGTTTGGATGTGGGAGATATCGTTGATATAAAATCTTTTTTTTTTTTTTTTTTTTTTTTTTTTTTTTTTTTTTTTTTTTTTTTTTTTTTTTTTTCAGAACTTTTGTGACAGCGGAAAAGTTGCAGCACGAACATGAGATTCTATAGTGTCCAGATAAGGATTTCCAACACATGGGAAGATGAAAAATGGTCTTTTTGTTTCCAAAAACATGTTATAATAAATATTCTGAGTTATATTGACCAAGTTATGTTCATTTTAATTCTGGAGCAACATTCGAAGCGGGTTCCCTTTGGAGACGTGCCCTCCCACCCTGCTTTAGTAGGCACCTGCTTCACATTCATCAGTTTCAGGATAGCAACATTTGACTTGGGTTCTTTGGATATGTGCCTTCCCACCCCACGCTATGTAGGCACCTGCTACTTCATCAACAACCAACATCACGGTTATGGGTCAACCACACATAATCCTTGTCATCGAAGACCATTTACTAGGCTGCACACTGTTAGCATCACAGTTGGTCACAAGCATTACAGTGTATCTCTATCCTCGGATCTTCGTTTGTCATGGTTATGGCTCATCCACAAACCCACACTTCATTGAAGTCCATTTGCTAGGACGCACACTGTCAGTAACATAGTTGGTCACAAGCATTACAAGGTATATCTATCCTCGGACCTTTGTTCATCATGGTTATTGGTCATCCACAAACCCATAGTTCATCGAAGTCCATTTGCTAGGCCGCACACTATCAGTATCACAGTTGGCCACAAGCATTACAAGGTATCTATATCCTCATATCTTCGTTCATCATGGTTATGGGTTAACCACATAAAACCTTTCTCTTCAATGGCTCTTCATATTCAACAAAGGCTTCGTAGGAGGGAACTTCACGTAATGGGGACCATTACTTCTTAAGGAGGGAGGAAAGATCCGAATGGAAAATGGCATCAACCCATGGTATTCATCTACCCCTGTTATTCATCCACCCATGGAATTTACCCATGGTATTGTAAGTGGCATCCACCCATGGTATTTTCCCATGGTATTGTGACATCCACCCATGGTATTCATTCACCCATGGAATTTACCTGTGGTATTGTAACTGAAAAAATACTATACATAACAAGTCTCATTTTGTAAAAGGACAGTTTGTTCGCCACAATGTAGCTTTTACAGTTATTCTTTGTTTTAATAAAAAAAATCTTTGTGGTTTTTTTTGATTGGGCATTCTCCTCTTTTTCTTCTGGCATTTCAATTTTTTAGATCTTGGGGGCCTCCCATCCAAGATCCATTTCAATATTTTAGATCTTGGGGGTCTCCTCCCAAGATCCGGATCATTAGGACTTCAAAACGGCTCCGGAAGTTTAGGACCTGAAAAACTTCTAAAAATAGTAAATTGTGCTACAATTAAGGAAACTGAAAAACTGAAAGAGACAATGGTGGGGGTCCAAGTGGGATAGGCGGGTGGCCACCAACATCCACCTGGATCAGAAACATGGAAAACATTGTGGACTTTCACTGTCAGAGGCAGTGCAAGTATGTAGGTCACTGGTCCAATCCTCTCAAGGATCTCAAAAGGCTCACAATACTGAGGTGTCAGCTTAACACATCACCCAATCGTCAAGGAGCTCCTCTTGGGCTTGATGCGCAAGTACACATGTTCCCCAGCTTGAAACTCCTTAGATGCCCTATGTTGATCTGTATAACTCTTTTGCCTATCTTGTGATGTCTTTAGATTCCTTTTGATAACCTGCATTTCCTGTTCCATCTCTACCAACATATCCAATCCAATCATCACCATGTTCACTTGATTACTCCAGTTGATAGGAGTATTACAACTCTACCCATAAAGTGCCTCAAATTGACTCACCTTCAAGGACTCTTGGTACTCATTATTATATGCAAACTCTACTAATGGAAGATACTCTTCCCACTTCCTCTGCTGTTGCATGACATACATCCTCAACATGTCCTCAAGAATATTGTTAACCCTTTCTTTATCTATCCATTTGCCTGCGGATGATAAGTTGTACTGAAAGCTAACTTTGTTCTTAAACCTGCAAACAACTCATTTCAAAACTTGGAAGTGAACTTGGCATCTCTACCTTATATAATTTTCTTGGGAATACCATGCAATCTTACTATCTCCCCGATGAAAATTTTAGCTACCTCACTAGCTAAATTTGTAGACTTCACTACAAAGAAGTGAGCTACCTCACTTAACATGTCAACCACAACCATGATGGAATCACGTTGTCTCGATGTCCTCGACAAACCTGTAATGAAGTTCGTGTAAATGACCTTCCATTTCCACCTTGAAATCAGAATCAATTGCGATAAACTACTTGGATGCTTACACTTTGCTTTTACCTGTTGATAGTCCAAATATCTCACAACAAACTAAGCCACCTCTTTCTGCAAGTTCGGTCAATAATAAAACTTCTTAACTATTATCAATATCTTCTGATCTCTGGGTAACCTAAATACGGCTTAACTTGAAACTCCCTCAAGATAGGCTTCTTGAGCTCACTGTCGTCTAGCACATAAATCATGTTCCTGAATCTTACCAAGCCATATGTTGTGACGTGATATTCCTCATCCCTATCACCTTCACATTGTTGCTTTAACTTGTGCCTCAGCTGCGTTTACCTGTCATCGTGTTGTCCTGCCTGCAAGATTCACCTGCACTCTTCTACTAAGAGCATCTGCAACCTTGTTCTCCTTTCCTTTGATGTACCTAATCTCGAAATCAAACTCACTGAGAGTAGCCAACTATCCAGCTTTCCTGACATTCAGATTGGGTTGGTCAAACAAGTACCTTAGCCTACTATGACTACTCATCGAGAAGAACCTCCTGCCAAGAAGATAATGTCTCCACATATTCAAGGCATGAATGATATCTGCCAATTCAAGATCATGACTCCAATAGTTCTTCTTGTGCTCACTCAATTTCCTTGACTCATAGCATACCACCTATTCTTCCTGCATTAGGACTCCACCAAGTCCCCTCTTGCAAGCATTTGTACATACCACAACTCTTTATAGGGATCTATAATCTTCAAGACCATAAGATTTGTAATCAAATGCTTCAACTACTCAAAGCTAATTGCACGCTCCTCAATCCATGCAAACTTCTCCCCTTTTCATTGCAAAGATGTAATAGGATAGGAAATTTGTGAGAAGTTCCTGAGAAACCTCCTGTAATAACCTGATAGTCCCTTATGATCCAACCTCATCCGCATTCCTAGGAGTTTCCCACTCCTGATAGCTCTGATCTTTTCTGAGTCCACTGTTATACCTTCCTTGGAAACAACATGTCCCAAGTAATGAACTTATGTCTGAAAGAAATTGCACTTGCTAAGCTTGGCATACAATTGATGCTCTCTCAACAATCTTAACATTTTTGCCAGGGGCTCTGCATGCTCATCCTCATTCTTAGAATATATCAATATATCATTAATGAATACTATCACAAA
>APFE030117863.1:0-21170 GCA_000404065.3 Pinus taeda
GTTTATTTTGGAATAGGGTTTCTAGAATTTTAATTAAATTATCAATAATTATTAGATGATATATAGAAATTAATTATTGATATTTATCTCCAAAGTAGTTATGTTTTTTTCGTGTTTTTATTTAAATTGATTAATTAAAAACATTGTCATATGGAGTGAGTTGGTATTTATAAGCCATGATATTGCAACAAAGCCTACTTTATAGATGAAGAATCTCTATGATAACATGTAATTAAATTGATTGATTAAAAACAATGTTATATGTAGTGAGTTGGTATTTATAAGCCACGATATTGCAACAAAGCCTATTTTATAGATGAAGAATCTCTATCATAATGTGTTGGTCAATCTTGATAATTAAGAACATTGTCCCCTATTTCTTTTAAATGTATACAAGTTCACCTTACATATTAATTTTTTTTACAAATAATAATAATAACAATAATAATAACATAATAGTTATTTTTATTATTTTTTAATTTTAGCAACATGGAATATGTTTTTTTTTTTTTTTGTATAAAGACTATTCTATTAAAAGATAAAAGGAAAAAATATTTACAAAGAGTTTTGAACCTCTGAGGGGACTGTAGCCTGCCCTCTACCAAAAAGACTATTGCAGGTATCACACTACCTTCCTTTTACAAAAATGGGAATCATAGAAGTGAGAAATATGGTAAGCTTGAGAGACCCAAAACTAAACTGAGGTATGTGAGATCGAAGCTTCAGAGGAAGCTGATCATTTACAAAAATGTTGTCCTTTACAATCGCCATTACAAAAAGATTGGAAACCAAAATTATGTCCTGGAGACTGTAGTAATGCATGTTGATATGAAAGGAAGCCATGCACAATGGGAACTTCACACAAATACCAGAAATCAGAAGATAACTTGTTGTCATGACGCTGGAGCCAAGAGTGATTAAACCTACGAAGGAGAGCCTGTCACGTTCTTGTTTTCCTGGGTGGGGGAGCTAACCCAGGTTACCATCACATTGTCTTCAGCTTCCATCATACTCACACCTGGAGGAAGAACAAGATTCAAAACACTTCCAGAGAGGTGCGTAGGCTCACAAGCAGTAATTTGCTCTCGAGGTGAAGCTGGCTGGGGGTGAATGTCTTCCTGATGGCCCTCCTCTTGCAGCACGACAGAGTCATTGAGGACGACTCCAGCCAATTCACCCTGAAAATCACTTGAATTTTGAGATTGAGACGGTGCCCTGGAGGTTTCATCCGAGCTTCTAAGCTCATCTTCCTCCTCCGAGAAGATAACAGTTATAGTGGAAGAGATGAGAGGCTTATTGAGTCTACTTCTGAACTTGAACCGTGTCGTTTGAAAGGAGCTATTCAGGGTGGGTCTAGAATGGTCAGAGGGCAGAGGATGGAGAAGCAGAGGCTAACAAAGTTATGCGTTGAGGGGCAGAGCCACCACGACCCCGAGAACCTCCACGAGAGCCTGAATTACTACCACGCCTGGGGATGCCGCGATTTCGGGCCATTACAGAATGAATCCGTAGCTTGAATTAGCAGGGAGACTGAAGGTGGGAGTAAAGCGGCCAAACACAGGTTAATTGAACCCAATTCAAGGACCAGACCTCTATACAGTAGACCCCAATGCAAAGCTCGCAATAGCTGGAATAGACCAAAAGAAAAAACCAAGCACACACAGAATAAACCCAATGCACAAACCAGACACTTACAGAAAAGACCAAATCGATACACCCAACACAGACGGGCAAGACGAATTCAGTATACCGGACGCAGGCGGAGAAGACCAACTCAGTACACCGGACACCGGTGGAGAAAATCAGAACCATATACCAGAAGCAGGAAAAATGAGACTGGTTATGAAGCCAGGGGGGCTTCCAACTTCCCTGAGCTGCGCAGGGGTGCTGAGAGCATAACCAACAGAGGAGAACCAAAATGCCAATACCTGAAGAACTCAGAGCAAAATAATTGTGATTAAGGCGCGCCATAATAAAATCCCTTACCTGCAGACCTCGAGCCCAATGATCCATAAATGCCTGTAGATCACATACCATGAACTGCCCTAGCCAGCTCAGTAGAATGACAGTTGCGCAAGTCGCAAGCAATGCCATTAACACATTATTAATGCACCCGCATCCGGGTAGAAACCTGGAATATGTTATGGAATAAGTGTTTTGATATTTATTATAGATTGATGTATATCGACATTTAACAACCCTTTAATTTATATGGTTACCGTAGTAATTACTGATAATTAAATTAAAATTCTAGAAATCTTGTTTCACAATAAGCATGCTTATTGTCTTAATTAATTTTAAAAAATAAAAACTGTCAAAAATGTCTATGTCATATATATATATATATATATATAGGGTTTTTAATGCAATAAAATTAAAATTATAATAATGTTGAAATTCATGAAATCTATAGAGGAATCAAATCCTAGGCAAACATTTCCTCATATTTTATAGTAAAAAAGAGGTATGTGTTTTGAGAGCTTTTATCCTTCTTAACCCTTGGTAGATCAAAAGTTAATATATATTTATGTTGATTTATTATTTATACAATTTCGTTAATATCAATTTGTGTTTCAAATATAGATAATGGCTAGTCTTACTATTAGAGATTTCTCACATTTTGGAAACATAATTTTACATCAATTTTGTCTAAAATTTCATAGAGATTTATTGGAATGGTATGTTTGACCTCTCTAATCTTTGACAATTTGAATGCCCAAGAGTATTTGGAACAATAAATTTATTTATGAATAAAAATGATTAAAAATTCACAATCTCAAAAAAATCACCACTTAATTTTTAGCTTTTTTAGTTAAAGAGTTTAGTTTTATTTCTTATATTTAAAGTAACCAAAAATCACTGTAAAGTAACTTGAAAAATATAGAAAATCACTGTAAAGTAACTGGAAAAATACAAAATATTATTATTATATATTATTATTTCTTTGATAAATAATGTTTCATTCGTTTTTTTCATTTGTGATGGGACCTTATTTGAAGGTTATTATTCTTTTTAAAATAATATGGGTCATTCATTGGCTATAATTATTTTATTTTATAAAATTATTGATTATCTTGCAGCTCCAACGACACGAGCTTTCGGGTTTGGACTATTAATAGTTTAATTGCCTCCACTTGCCTATAGAAATGGGACTATTAATATTTATCCTCTATCTCAAACCCTCAACTCAATGTACCAAGGTTAACAAGGAATATTTTCACCTTGCTCTCCACTAATATTAATACTATTTTTTGTTATGAATCATGTGTTCAGTATTAAGGTTATATTTCTAGTATGGTGGTTATATCAACATACAATGTTCCACATACAAACAATATGATAACATCATTTCTTATTCGTTTTACTATGCTATAGACCTTGGCACACACTACGATAAATCACAACTAGTATTAATCGTTGACAATGTTGTCCAATCTTTCCCTAACCTAACCTAGGATATAGAATGTTCTGGTATCCACATTGTACACTTGCCATATTAAGTTTCATGATCTAAGGATAGATTAATGGCTCCCTTATATCAACACTAAATCGATGGTGGAGATTGTATTTTGGGTTTTGATGGGTAACTACCCACCTGACCCGCTTAGCCCGAGGTTCATTCAACGCATTCACTGTGAAAGTTTGCTTAGCACACTAGTGTGGTTAATCTGTTCTTCTAGAGAGAAATTATGGTTGTTACAGGGAGAGTCTAGCTAGTGGCAGGGCTCGTTTAACCATCTCAACTCGCCATGACAGATACAAGTTAGAATACTCAAACTAGAGGGTTTTCTTACTTATTTTACTCCTTTTTAATTGTGATTTTCTTTAATTTCCACCGTGCAATGGAATAATGTTTTAAAACAGAGGTTGGTTCTCTTACTGTGCTCAACTTGCTAGAGAACTTTCCACAAAAAACACACATATAAGGTATCTCATTTTATTTCCTCTGAGATAGGGTTTGTTTCCAATAAAATTTCTTGGCTTCTCAGATTAATAGGATTCTTCGAGTCATGCTTGAACTTTTAGGATGTTTTGCGGTGAGTTCATTTCATCTTACAGGTTTTTTGTTGACCCTTAATCCCCTGCTCAGTATCCTATTGTCTCTTTTTTTTTATTTTGATAATGCTAAATTCCTTTGAACTTGCAGGTACTCATCTACCTTTCCTTTGACTCCACACCTTTCTATGATTTGGGGCATCCACTAAGGGTTTCACTTCACTCTTTTCCAAGTATGACTATACTTGTTGTGACTGGATGTGGGTTTTCCATTCTAATCCCATGTCACAAACTACGAGTTTTATTTTAATATCTCAGGGAGGATTGTGACTTTGTTTGTAATTATCTAGGGTGAATTAGTTAGTCATATGGCTACATGAATAAATTGTTTAACACGTCGTATGGGTACAAGGTCTCTTTCTTCCTTTGTCGAGTTATTTTTCTTTATTGAAATTAGGCAATTATGAATAGTCATATCTTATTGGTAGAATTACTCGCCTTCGGTTGTTTCAAAAAATTAAAGACTTTTGTACTTAACTATTTTTGTTAAAGAGTTGTGGCATGTACACCTCGAGCCATTGTTTTTCACTTTATAAAATGGGTCTTCAAGCATGGTTAAATTGTTCAAGTTTTCTTATGGATAATAATTTCTCTATCTCATAAATGTTTATACAGTCCATGTTATTATCTTAATGTTATCATATAACAATATTCTTGTTTTGATTTATGAATACCTATGTTCTACCAATTCTTGTTTTCTTATTGAGTGTTATGAATCTTATGTGTCAACTATTTGAGGTTTCGCTATTAATTATAAGGAATCTAAATTTTAGTGCTTCACTGTAATAAATTTATTTGCTCAGGGGAAGCGGGATTGTCTCTAGGAAGCCATGATGGCTTGTATCTTGAATCTACCAACTGGTAACTCTAAGATAGTTGCTTTTGAACAACCCATAACCCTGCAATATGGACATCACCAACTTCTAGGCATTATTTATTGCTTAATAATTTATGATCCTATGTATTGTTATCATTCCAATTTCAACAATAACCTGAATCACCAACAATTCCCATAACTTATTTTTTCAAAATAAAAAGACACATACTCAAATAGTTCTACATAATAATTTATCTGTTACTTTCCTTTTACACTGCACATGCACAATGAAAGTGATGTTGTTCCTCCTTATGAATGAGACCAGTCTCTATATTACATCTCTCCCCGAGCTCTCCTCATAAGAGGGTTTTCTTTAAAAGATATTTTTTCATAGAGAACCTTCAACGACTACCTCATCCCAACTAGACTTAGTCATGAATAATTACCCTCGCACCAACTCCACCTGGAAAACCAACATGGACATCGATTATTTGTTTATGTAGTTCGTCTTCCTTAGGTCACCTTAGGTTCCTCATAATCCTTTTGGTTTCCTTTTTTCCAAGTTTTTATTTCTATAGAAGAGGTTATGGGTTAGTAACTTCCTGGCCCATCACTCTCTAACATCCCAAGCCTGTGAGGCTCATTCCACACAAATTTACCAATGTGAATTGTGGATAAGATAAATAATTAAAAATTGATAATTTTCAACTTATTATTTGACCATTACAAGGTCTGCATCACATCATAATGTTTTTCAACCATAATAACTTATTATTTACAACTTATTATGGGATATTGCATCTTCCCCCTCTCGAACAAAACACCATCTCAGTGATTTCACATCTTCTGAACAAATTGGGGTATTTTTCTCTCATGAAATTTTAATCCTCCCAAGTGGCCTCATCGAGGCCAAAGTGCTTCCATTGCACCTTAACTTGGGTGATAACTTGCCTTTGCAATGTTACTTATCTCTCATTGAGTATATACTAGGGCTTGACCAAAAATTCACCGTTTGGTTCAACCTACAACCACAGTTGCAATTTTATCATTGAGTTTTTTTCATATCAACCAGCATATATAATATAATATATATATATATATATATATATAACAGTCTCGAGATGAAAAGGATAAAGAAACAGCTCCAAACCCCAGCACCAAGAAAGCAACGCAAGGAGCATGCAAACCTAAAAGAATAGAAACCCTCAAAGTGGTTTTTACATATCTGGAGATTCAAGCCCATAGAGAACACATGTCAGAACATGCAGTAATTTGCAAGTTCACGGGACTGTGGCCAACGGAACGTGCACCTCTGTCAATGGATCAAGCAACATTGGAAACCTAAAGGTGATGTCAAACTACACCTAGGAGAAAAAGGTTTTTTTATTGTTTTTACGAACTTAGAGGATAAGGACAGGGTTTTTGATGGAGGTCCTTACTTCTTTGCATCAGCGAGACTCTGCATGAGACCCTAGAAAACCAACTTTGTGCTAGAAAAAGAAACCTTCACACAGGTTCCTGTGTGGATTCATTTATTCTCACTTCCAATAGACTATTGGGGATTAGCGATGCTTAAGGAAATAGGAGACGGTCTAGGAACTTTCATCAAAGCTTCAGAAGCAACGATGCAACAAAGGTACACTTCTTGCACAAGAATCTGTGTGGAGATGGATGTCTCAGGAGCTCTGCATGAGGGCTTATGGTTGGAGTTTAGAGATGAGGACTACTTTCAAGCCATCGATTATGAGCAAATCCCCTTCCGATGTAGAAGGTGTCATGAACATGGAAACCTTGTCAGAGATTTCCCTTTAAACAAAATAGAGGAAGAACACAAACTAGAGCAAGCAGCAAAGAGCAAATAAGCCTTCAGAAAACCAAGAGCAAGACAAAGAGCCAACAGGAAAAGAATAAACAGAGCAGGGGTAGAACTAGGCATTACCAACAACACCTTTAGCATTCTGGAAACTGACACAGATTCAAAAGGAACAAACAGGGAAAATAAACTGAATGAAAAGCCAAAAGACAAGCAAGGCCATAAAACAAAGGACGGGGAGCAAAATCCAATCAGAACAGAAGTCCAAATGCAAGAGCCAGAAGACAAACACGATGAAGATACTTATATGCTAACCAGTGATGGTGGTAGTGAAGAGATGGAGCTCAATGAATCTCTAGAGAAGGATGGGGTGAACCTCCCAGACATGGAGGAAAAATGGAAAACTTAAGGACTAGAAAACATTCTGGAAGAAGAATTAAGGAAGATCAGTGACCTATTCATCGCAAGACAAAAGGCGGAATTAGACAGGCAAAACAGGAGATTAGGTATTGCAACAGGAACAGGAAATCATTCAAAGAGTGTCTCTGTTAATCCAACATGTCTGAAGCAAAAAAAGAAAAGAGGACGAAGAACAAATGGGGAGGTATTGCAAGATCTGGGGATTTTAATGCTAAATTCGAGCAAAATGAAGGCTCTAAATGCCTTCCTGTCTTACCAATGATATATCTGGTTATAAATGAAAATCATTTCATGGAATGCAAGAGGGCTCAATAGCCAAGCGAAACAAAGACTTCTTAAGAGAAGGTTCCAAAAAGAAAATTCAGATATTATGTTCATACAGGAAACCAAATGTGCCACCAATCACGTGGTGAACATCAGCAAAACACTGGGCAAACCTATAGAATTTATAGAAGTAGCCAATCAAGGATGGGAAGGAGGCATAACTACTCTTTGGGACACCAGAGTAGTAGGTATCCTCTCAATGGAAGCTACCACATCGTTCGTAGCCACGGAAGTTCAAATGATAGGTAATTCTGAAACTTATGCATAAATGTTTATGGACCGCAAAGGTCAGAAGATAAATTTTCTTTTCTTAATTGTCTTATGAGTTTAAAGCTTAGACATCCCACCTCGAAGATAATTATGGGCGGAAATTTTAATATGATAACCTCTCTCATGTAGAAGAAATGAGGAATCAGAAAGCTCAATAAGGATGCAGAACTCTTTGCAGAATTCATTGAATCTGCAAAATTAGTAGACATCCTACCCAAAAATGGTTCCTTCACTTGGAACAATAGAAGAGGAGAAGAGAAGTTGATTGCTTCATGATTGGACAGATTGGTTATCTCTGAAACCATTTTATTTGAAGGAATAACAGTGGATTCTGACATTCTTCCCAGTGGAGGATCAGATCACTGGCCAATCTCTTTGAAGGAAACCTTCCTAGGGACCCCTAGAAACAAGCCTTTCACATTCGAAAAGTTTTGGTTGACTCACCCCAACTTTGTTCAAATATTGGAGAAATGGTGGTGTGAACCATTGGACATTAGAGGAACCAGAATGTTGAAGCTCCAAAGCAAATTAAAACACATCAAAAAATAAATTAAAGAATGAAATGCAACTGAATTTGGGAACATCTTCTAGAAAAAAACATCATAGAAGGCAAGTTAAATCAAATTCATAAGGAATGGACTTCGGGGAACAACAACGAAGACTCAAGGGAATAGGAGAAAGAAATGATGCAACAATGGAAACTCTAGTGTCAACAGGAAGAAACACTCTGGAGACAAAAATCAAGGATCCAGTGGCTAAAGGAAGGAGAACAAAACATAAAGTTTTTCCCAAGATCTACGCTAGACTACAGGGGTGCAAATAACATTCTTAAGACTCAATAATGGAGCAGGGGAAACTCTTCAAAATCACAAGGAAGTATCAACATTGCTTACCAAGCATTTTAATCATATAGCTCACGAAACGCAGGAAGAAAGAACAGAGGCCATAAAGGAACTAACACAAGAAATACCTCACATCATAACTAATGAGAAAAACATAGCCCTGTTAAGAGTCGTCTCGATGGAGGAAGTGGAAGAAGTCGTCAAGAGTATGCCAAATGATAAAGCACCTGGGCTGGGCGGTTTTACAATAAATTTCTATAAAGCCTGCTGGCCTACTATTAAAACAGAGGTTTGGGAAGTTGTAGAAGATTCCCGATGATCCTGTTCCATTCTCAAATCGTTAAATTCCACCTTCCTTACTCTAATTCCTAAGGAAGAAGAAGCCAACTCTCTAGAAAAATTTAGACCTATAGCTTTATGTAATGTGATATATAAAATCATATCTAAAGTTATAGCCAATAGACTTAAGCCAATATTTCCTGATTTAATTTCTGAAGAGCAGTCAGGCTACGTGGAGGGCAGACAAATTTTGGACAATATCCTTTTAGCTCAGGAGATGGTTCACACCCTTTAGACAAGAAAACTGGCAAGTATGCTAATGCAACTAGATCTCTCCAAAGCATTCGACAAAGTCAACTGGAATTATCTAGAAGCCATGCTGAACGCTTTTGGTTTTGACAAGAAATGGACCAAATGGATCCTAGCACTGATTAAATCCACCAAATTTTCTATCCTGGTCAATGGCTCCCCCTCGGAACCCTTCTCCCCCTCTTGAGGTATCAGGCAAGGAAACCCTCTCTCCCCCTTCCTTTTTGTGATCCTTATGGAAGGGCTCAGCAGACATATTCACAAAGCAAGAGATGAAGGCAAAATTAAAGGATTACATCCACTTCACTCCATTCCTGTAACAACGCACCTGTAGTTTGTAGATGACACCATGCTGCATGGCACTCCAACTATGAAAGAAGCCGTGGCTTTCAAGAACATTATAGACCTCTTCAACAGAGCTTCAGGTATGGAGATCAATCATGCTAAAACTACTATTTTCTTCTTTAATACTCATATAACCATTCAGAAGCATCTATCTAATATTCTAGGATTCCGAAGGGGCAGTCTGCCCTCTAAGTATTTGGGAGCCTCACTAACGACCAAACCTTGGAAAAAAATTCACTGGGAGAAAATCTTGGCAAAAATGGAGAAAAGATGCAAGCATTGGACTCATAGAGCCCTTAATTTTGCTGGAAGATTGGTCCTCAATAAAGCAATACTGCAAGCTATTCCACAGTATCTGCTTTCCATTATGTCGGCTCCTAAAGGAGTCCTCCAGAAAATTAGAACTATACAAAGATCATTTATGTGGAGTGGCAATGCTGAGAAATAGAAATGGGCACTTGTAGCCTGGAACAAACTTTGCAAATCAAAAGCAGCAGGGAGCTTAAATCTCATAGATCCCCACACCATCAACATGACATGTGGAGCTAAGCTGTGGTGGCGATGGTTGAAGGAACCCAATCAACCATGTGCCAGACACTGGAAGGAAAAATATACTCTTGACTGTAATGAACAGGACTTAATAAGGTTACAAGAAGTGCCAGAGGGTTCTCCAATATGGAATTTAGCAAGAAGGAGCCGTAACTTGGTTCAGGATCGCAGTTTCTGGGAAATCCGCAATGGAGAAACCAATTTTTTTTTGGAAGATGCTTGGCAGCAACTCCCATGGCTAGAAAAACTAGAGCTAGAAGATTTTAAAAGAGAATGTCAGAACAGGGGAAGGTACATGATCCACCATTACTGGAGCCACAACAGCAGCGACCAGGAATGGAGAGATAGGTTAATCCAAGATACTGACATTTCAATTGAGGTAAACAATAATATAAGCGATCTGCTAAGCCATCTAAACAAAAGAAAAATCAGAACGGCTACAGAAAATGATAAGCTAAGATGGGGCATGAAAGGGAGTGGTAATTTCACACTCAAAGAAGCTAGGGAGCAGCTAGAGCAGTCTGAGCAGGGGGAGGTAATGCAATGGAGCAACAAGGTCTGGGACTCCTTGTTTTGGCCCAAAATAAAAACCTTTCTATGGCTCCTAAAGCAGAAAAAAACTCTTACCTGGGAAAATCTACACAAAAAAGGATTTAATGGCCCTTCCATATGCCCTCTGTGAAAAACATCTGAAGAAACCATGAACCATCCTTTCAATACCTGTGAATGGGCGAAACACCTTTGGAAATGGATGGAAACTATAATGCAACAAACTAACAAGGATAGAGACTCCATTCAAAACACCATTATGAACTGGCAAAGCAAGTACTCAAACAATTCAAGAATCAACAGTATGTGGAAAGTCCTACCAGGGTTCATAACTTGGACCATATGGAAAGAAAGAAATAGAAGAATTTTTCAGAATGAGCACAGAAATTTAGAGCACTCAGAAATTATGTTAAGCGAAAATGTTCGATTATTAATCTTGGTAAAGTGCAGAGCAGATCCTGATAACCAAGCTTCGGCCAGGGACCAGCGAATTCTTAAAGTCTTTGTTGAACTGGTAAATCCCCTCTGTGGACAGAGGCAATCCCACTAGCCCGACACGGGTCTAGCAACAATCACACAACGCTACAAGCAGATTCCTAATTGCATAAATCAGAGATCGATCATGATGATCTACTTGGAATCCAACGCTATTTGTTGTAGAAGAAACGCCGCTCCCGTTCCTTTGCTCTGGCTGGTCACAATCCCCACGCTCCTCGTGAAAAGACACCTGCACACGCAAAGAATGATACAAATACAAGCGTAAAATCCAGCATATGCAATTATATATCATTCAGACAAGATATATCTCAAATACCATTAAAAGACACATGAGTGGAACCATAATGATAGTCGTCTATTAATCAGTAAAAACAGAGAAAGATTACAACCAAAGGTTCTGACGTTGAACCTCCTCTGACTGGACCAGCAGCTAAATATGCCTTGCAAAGTGACCTCTTCTCCCTCAATATTTTGGCAGCATAACCCCTCTATAGTTCTCAATTCTCACTATCACTCCAGCATTATCTTAGCACTCACAATAGCTCTAGCAAAACTAGTTGGTTTAATGCAGGGTGACAGTCATTTATAGATGGAGGAGGAGGGAGTATGCATTGTATCAGGACACCTACTGATCATTTAGCATTATCGCTGAATAGCCACTAAACTTGGTTGTCATGGATAAAAAGATGAGACTCGACTACTTCCATGAGATTTTTCCCTCAGAGAACTCTATGAACAAAGAGGAAAAAACATATGAGTGCGCGCTGGCTAAAAATCATGACCAAATTTAGGTGGCGCGGGCTTTGCTCTATAATAGAGCGTCCATGGGCGCACCCTCTTTTGAGGAACTGAGTCATTGGCGCGGGCAAGACACTGTGGACTCGCGCTAATGGAGAAAGGGAACTTTTTATGGCTAATCTACAAAAGGTGTCTTCAGGGAGTTTGAAGTTCATACTCAGGAGAATCCAATGCAAGTGTTTTTAAGTTGTGTCACTGGTCACAGGTCCATAAATGTGTCCTCCAATGTGCGAAAGCAAGGGTAACAGGGACGGTGACCAACGGTGACAAATTACTGCGTAACAATCTTCAAGTTGGACAATGGACACAACATGGTAACCACAGAATGCTAGTAAAAACCAAGAATGGGACCAATTGGCTGGAGTCGTCCCCCTGTGGGGTTCCTAAAGCTGAACTTCGACGGTGCCTCGAGAGGCAATCCTGGTTTAGTAGGCATTGGAGGAATCATCAGGAATCATGAAGGGGAAATTCTTCACATTTACAGTAAAGCCCTAGGGAAAGGAACCAATAACGAAATGGAATTTGCAGCCATGGAAAGAGGACTAAGGATTCTTAGACTCAACCAAACAGGCAATGCAGTGATTGAAGGCAATTTAGAGGTGGCCATAACAGCGGCCAGGACAATCTACAGGGGAACGCCAGCAAGTAAGGTTACTAGACATTGGCGACTGGCCAAGGTAACAGACAACATTGCCAAATTGTTAGGAGAAATGAAAGGTCTCACCTTTCAGGTGGTACGACGGAAAGCTAATGCGGTTGCTAACCACTTGGCGAATCATGGGATTGAACACCCTAACACAATGTGGGACAATTGTTGGCAGGATATTGACAACCCAGAGTTAAAAGGCAAATGCATGCAGCTCTCTAGGTTGGATTTGGTGATGACAGAGGAGTTCGACCGGAGGGTCGAATAATACAGGGTCACAATTGATTAGACATGCTGATTGGGCAGGCACCATTAAATCCCAGCATGGCTCGAAGGACAAACGAGGTAAGGGAAATTATATCAGAAGCATGTGATAAAGATTTTCGCAGTTTTCATGATCTGTAATGGAATGAGCTGCCACAATATGTTCAAGAAGGGGAACACTTGTCAAGCTATGGAGCAGATAGGGAGCGGTGACCGTAAGGGGAGGCAAATATACCAGAACCATTCCAATATTCCATCTCAGAACAATTATGTTGATCTGACATGCAAGTTGCACAGAGAAAAGCAACCATACACCGATCACCTCCCAGGAACTCGCTATTTAATTACCATAAGAGACAACAGGAAAAACATTGTTTTATCGTGTAGAAAGACAGAGCCTTTTCACTTTGCAGATAGCACTCAGGATAACACCACAAGAGCAAGCAAAAAAATGGCAGGGGAGGGCAGCTGAAATGAGTTAGCCAACAAAGACCTTCGACATGCAAGAGAAATGTACAAAACGAGGGCCTCTCAACGCAACAAGCATAAAATCATCGACTTGGAAGCCATGGTCCAGGAGGAGGAGAAAAAGATTTCAAACCAGCAAATTGGGAAAGAAGTGGACTGATTCCTGCACCCTAGAACAGTCAACACTCGTGCCACTCAGTTCGTTAGAACCCAAGCAGAGAGCTGGCGCATGAAGACCCTTCTGGAGAAGGCTCTGGGTACACAGGATGAACAAGCGGAGCAGCTGCGAAAGCTTAAGAATCTCACAGAAGCCATGGAGCATGATCATATGGCGGTAGTTGAAAGCATTGAATTCAAGCTGACTTCGCTGGATCAACAGGCTGACTCCATCAACAAAAAACTCCCAGTTATGATTAAACTTTTAAGAAAAGTCATTGGCCATGACAACAAGCCTTCAGAGATGTAGAAGGGTGACTCATCCGGTGATCAGCAGGGCAATCCTCCCAAGCCTGGACAAGTCAACATGTAACGGTCTGCAATGAACCTCGGTGGTCTGTTTCTCTGTTTTTGCAGCCTACTATCCTCACCTCCCTCTTCTATTTCGGTTGATCTGTCTTCTGTCTAAGGAGCTTGTCGAGAGTCTTCTCCGACAGGTCTTCTGTGTCTATGTCCTTTTGTTTGTTCTGGTCCTATGCCGCCCTGCGAGGTGTGCTGGTTTTGAGTTTTCAGTTAATCTTTTTGGTCACCTGAAACTTGGTCTCTTTAGTTTGGTCTGCTGTCAAGCGGCCCGTACTCTATAGATGCAGAAGTTTTGTACTATATTTTCTTTTTGTTAATATCAAAAGCTGACTTACAATATATATATATATATCTATATATAACTTAAGAACATAGTTACTTGTATGTATTTCCATCTTACAACATCCTTAGATCATATATACATTCCTTTAATAGAGAAACATGAAAAACATTGTGAATACATATGTGGCTGTGTAAGGATAGCTGGTAAGACATATATCGAATTCGGACCAAAATCAAAAAAGGACTGCAAAATCGGGGAGCCAGCTTGGTACATCCTACCCAATGCAAAGTTCTCTTTTTGGGCTTCACCGATATATATATGTGATCCCAAAAACTAAATTACTGATAACTTCTCTTTTTAATAGCATAGTGCTTTTGTTGATCCTCAGTTGCCTTCAAACTTAGACTTACCTTCCTTAGAACTTCTTCCATCTCTTCCAGCATATCTAGGGCCAACATTAATTTGTCTTCAGGGACACTCCAATTTATAGGTGTTCTAGATTTATGTTCATATAGCACTTCGAACATAGTCATCTTAAGGGAAGCATGATAACTATTATTGTAAGAAATTGTACTAGTGTCTCATTTTATCGGTTTTTGCATTACATACACTCTCAACATATCTTCAATCACTTGATCCAGTCTGCCCATCAGTTTCAGGGTGTTATGGAGTACTGAAGTAAAATGAATGTAGAAGTGAATTTAACATCTCTATCATAAATTACCACTTCCGATATCCCATGCAATCTAAAAATTTCTTTCATAAACATATTAGCAATTTGAATTGTATTAAAAGTAGATTGCACAAGTATGAAATGAGAAGACTTACTTATTTTTTCCACTACCACCATTATAGAGTTATTTTGTTTCTTGGTTTTAGGTAGATCAGTAATAAAATCCAGCATAATGCTCTCCCACTTCCATTTTGGAATGGGTAATGGGTGAAGCAATCTGATTGGGTGTTAATGCTCAAATTTTACTTGTTGGCATTCCAAAGAACTGGCTAGATACTCTGCCACCTCTTTTTTCATACCTGGTCAAAAGTATTATTTCCTCAAGGTAGTAGTCATTTTTTGGTAGCTAAGATGAGCTGCATAAGAACTCCTATGACAACCGTTTAAAATCAGTTTCTCAATACTCATTTGATTAGGAACATATATTATATTTTGGTAAACCAAAATGTTATCATTATTTCCCACATATCCCAACTATATTTCAATGCTATCCATATTTTAGGTTTGCTGCCATAGAAATCAGTATTCAAGATTTGTTTGAGAAGTGTCTTTGATATGCTCTCTGAAAGCGTATTCTATTTCATTGAAGGATATTTCATAAACAAAGTTTAACTTCTTACTTAAATAGTCTTCTACCCTATTCTCCTTCCCCTTTAAATGTTTAATTTCAAATTCGAGCTCACTGAGGAAAGCGGTCCAATGTGCATGTCGAGCATTTAAAATTGGTTGCTTGAAATAGTTAGTTAAACTACTGTGATAGGTTAATGGTCATTAGTATAAATCATTTTCACAGTAAATAATGTGGATCACTATTGTTAATTCTAGGTCATAAGATAAATAATACTTTTCATGCTCTTTTAGTATGTTACGAGACTCATAAGCTTCCACCCTTCCTTCCTGCATTAAGACCCCTATGCATTCCTTACGGGAGTTAGTGAAAACTGTAAATTTTTTGTCTCGGTTAGAAATTCTCAAAATAGGAGCAGTGGTAACTAAATGTTTGAGTTGATTAAAGCTATTTTTGAAATCTCTGGTCCATTTGAAGATTCTACCCTTTTTTTGCAAATTGGTAATAAGATAAGCTACTTTGAAAAACCTTCAATAAGTGATCCAAGTGGATATTGGTTGCCACCTGCCAAGTCCACTTGAACCCCCACCATTGTTTCTTTTAGCTTTTTAGTTTCCTTAATTGTAGCCCAGTTTAGTATTTTTAGCAGTTTTTCGTGTCTTAAACTTCTGGAACAATTTTGACGCCCTAAATGACATCTTTTGGGAAAACTGGGAGTAACATGGGTCCATGGACTAAAGTTTCTCTTCCCAAAGTTGTGCTTCTCGGATAGATCTTTCTAATGAGATATTGTGCGCATCAAACGGAGATCAGGTGCCAAAGTTACAACCTCGGGAAGTTGATATACCAATTTATCCAAACGGGGCCCATAGTTTTGCATTTCGTCATCTAGGGTTAGGTTTTGGGATGTTAAGGGTTTTCCATTGTTTCTCAACAATAAATAGGCCTTCGAGCCTCATTGTAACATAGTTCATAGGCATGTAGCCACCAAATCTCTTCTTAGAGATAAGATACCATCGACCTAGCTGGTTTATTTCCAATTCTGTTTGTAAGCATATTTCAGCATTTTACATTTTAATGAAATGAAGTATTATTTCCACTGCATCTCTCTGTTTATGGTTATCTCTGTAATTTGTTGCGTTCCAGTTTAAAACGGGATTAGTGGTATCAGAGCGATCTACCTTTTCTCTATTTCTCTTTGCATGTCCCCAACGAGGTCAGGATATAAGGAGTTAGGGCTTGAACTGGTCGAACCTTTGCAAGACCAGCCTCACAAATCTCGATGACCTCCCATGGCGGATGAAAATAAAGATGACGGTGCAGAGATCCTACCAAAATCTTGCTCGAACAAGCCCTTGAGTGACAAAGGAACGCGATGATGGACAACTTTGCCCAGATCTTTTAGCGGCTACCCAGGGGCGATGCGTCGGCTTCCAAAAGCTACTCTGGAAATGCCACACCATATAAGATACAAGTTAATTTTGAAATCCCCATATTCAAGGGTCAAATAGATGCAGATGTCGTTGATAAATGGTTAAATCCGCTAGAGAGTTATTTTTCTGTTGATGATTTTTCTAGTTGAGAAGAGATTATTTTCGCTCGTCTCAAAGTAGGCCCCCACATCAAGGACTGGTGAGAAACCTACTGTGAGCAGAAGAATGAATGTACAAGCTCACTGTTTTTAGCCGCACCCGCTTGGGATTCATTCTGAGATGCCATCAAGGGGCAGCACTACCCTGCTCGAAGCTATCAGGATCAATACATAAATTGGACCACGTTGTGGCAAGGAAGGGACCAAGACGTGCCAGAGTTTACCAATATTTTCCATACCCTTCGCACAAAGTTGGGTATTAAGTATTCGGAGCAGCATTTCATACTCAAATATTGTGGTTGCCTGCACAAGTATATCTAGGAAGAAATAGAATTCCTCAACATCCCCTCACTCGACATGATATACTGATATGCCATCAAGATCGAGCAAAAGTTTAAACAAAAGAAGCAATAGTTTGGATCTGCAAATCTGAAGCAAGGGAAAGGTGCCCCCAAACCACAGAACAAAGGACAAAGCCAAGGTGGGGCAGCCCAAGACAACCCGGCAAAGATGCAAGGAAATAACAGTGCTGTGAAGCAGAAAAAGGACACACGAAAGTGGTGTGACTTCCACAAGAGCTCCACTCACAACACAAGTGAGTGTCAAGCCAAAGAGTCACTGGTGGCCGAGCTAAAGGTTTCAGAATTATATGCATGTTTCGACTTTGAGTTAAAACCCGACAAGGCGAATGATAAAGGGAAGCAAATTATCGATGTGGAGCCCAACCCCACCGTTGCCAACACGAAGATCCAGAAGGAGGAACCCGAAGATCTAGAGGAGGAGGATCGTCTCTTCCACTCCCAAATGTGGGTAAAGGGCTCCTGCTACAGTTCATTGTTGACAGCGGGAGCCAAGAGAACCTCATTTTGCTAGAGGTCATGAAGCGGCTCGGCTTACCAACCACAACACATCCACAAATGTATGTGGTGGCTCCCGCCGTTCCTTGCTCCCTCTCGGAAATGACAGTGTCCTGGACGCAATTTAATGTTGTCTTAAATGTGAAGTACGAAACCTCGGTTGTGGGTTTAGGGTTTATCCCCGACTTCCCGGTCGTCACCTTGCACCTGCCGGTTGCTCCGTCTTTTCTCCACACTTACCCGCGCTTACCTGTTCATTCTCACTCGGCCGTTGTTTTGGAAAGCTCTGTCTGCGATTTTGTTTTGATGAACCTCTGAGGTTCTTGCGCTGGTCTAACGCTGGTGTCTTACCTGTATATTCTGGTGCTCCGCGGCTATGGTATATGCTCTTGGAACCTGTAACAACAACTGTTTCTCTTATACGATATGGTAGTTAGATTTCTTTTAGACACAGGTTCTATGTTTTAGCTTGGCGCTCTCGCTATCTGTTTAACTGGTTTGTTTCCTCTGGTACAGGACGGTTTTGCACTCCAAAACTCCGCTTGGTCACCTGAGGTAAGGTTCGATTCCCTGTTATATGGTCTGGGTTTGCCGTCGTTCCTTTTCTAACGATCATCCGCCACTGGTCAACAGGTATGAACGCCTTCAGGTTTTCTTCGAACCCTTGTTCGCTCACAGGTAACTTCTATTCAAACCCTTGTCTTTTGTTCGTGTTTCATTACTTCGTTTTATAGATATTCATTTCGGGCATTGACCCATGTATTTGTTTGTGGCAGGTATCTACCTGTGTCGTCTTGGACACTGGCGGTGGTCTCTCGTTCCGTTGGTTACTCGAATGCTCTGTTCACGGGTAGCATCCTTCCGTTTATAAATTATGTCTTTGTTGTCGGTTCTGTAAATTTAATTAGTTCCGTCAATAGGGAAGTCTGAGTCGTAGAGGTTTGGCTCCTTTCTGTTCTTAAGTTGTTATATCAGTGTCACGACGAGCTGTCGGTGAGAAACCCCCTTCGGGTTTTTGTTTTTGCGTCTGTTGTCTGCTCTGAGATTTAGACTGTTGTCGTCTATGTAATGAGGTAATTTACGGTTCGGTGTATTCGGTTGCCTCTGTAAAAAGAGTCGGTTGACCAATTCGAACCCTCCTGTTGTCGGGTGGTTCTGGGTTATTTCAAACCCTCGGTCACTTGTATCTGCCTGTTTCCGAAGTTGGGCTCGGAATTTATGTGTTAATGTAAGATTTCCTTTTCAGCAGCGAATCTCTGTTTATATTGGTTGTTGCTTTGTTCTTATTCACAAGTAAAACAAATCCTTTTATATCCGGGAATGCGTAGCTTCGATTCTTGCATATTCAGTATTTGTTCATATATATATATAAAATGATTTACAATGTTCGTTCTTTTCTTTTCGTTATTCACTCAGCCATAGAAATGGATTATGAGGGTTTCAGTTTATGAAATACCTGTACATGCTTGTTTTACGTCAGCTCACTCGTCCGTGTGATTTCTCTTGGAACGCTTCCCTGTGCCCTCCGCTGATAAACAGACTCTTACGATTTTCGCTGCTTCACCGTCTCTGACCTGTGACCTTTTAATAACGCTTGCTTCTTCCACTTGTATTACTGTAGCCACCACTCAGTTTACTTCTGCGCTTGTTCGGCTCTGTTAGAACAAATCATTTGACATGGCAACACTATAATGCTAATAATTTATCTGGCAATTAATTTCACAGTAAGAAATAACTTAATTACAGGTTTATGTTTACAGTGATGGATAAAAAAATGACTTGAAGTTCTATTTTTATTAAAATAGATGCAAATTCGGATTGCTGTACTTTCTCTCTTTCGTCTTTTTGGGGGAAGAACCCCTACCATGATGTCTTTACCCCCTTTTATACAATGCCTTGAACTGTTCTTGAAATAAAACTAACTTAACAGAAACAACTGCTTTTTGTCAGTTCTAAACTGATCCTAACTACTGTAACTTGCACAGAACTAATTTATTATTTTGTCCTGTTATCAGTTTGCTAAATAATTGCAACAGTATTTCTCTACAACCCCTAAATTCTCTTAACAGATAAAACAAAACTAAGTAAAAGTAAAATGAAATGACTGACAAGCCCAACACCTGCCTAGTCAAAATGAACGACAATTTTGTTTCTGAATTCTTCATGAGACTGTCAGCCTCTTAAGTCTCCTCAGAGCTGGATGCTCCTGCATCAGGCTCCCGGGGTGACAAAAAGTCATGGCTCCGTTCCATGAGGTCTTGAACAGAGTAGCCTGCCTTCTGAATTTGTGTCTCCGTCAGCCACGAACTGTCCTCTACTGGACGGTTCCTCCATTTTACCAAATATCTCAAATATTCTTTCCTCCGTGTACGCTTTGCTACCTGTGTGTCCAAGATCCCCTCAATTTCGACGGGTGGTGCCTTCGGCATCTGTCTCGTCCATAAATCTCCTTCCAATTGGGTGTCCCGTGGTGGCTCTGCCGCCGCATCATCTGCTGAACCGGCAACATAAGGGAACAGATCTGCCACATTAAATATAGGGGAAATACCAATCCCTGGTGGCAACTGTATCTCGTATGTGTTTGCAGAAAATTTGCGAATGATCTTGCAGGGGCCGATTTTCCTGAACTTTAACTTGCTGTACTCTCGCTTAGGAAATCGTTCCTTGCGTAAGTACGCGAGAACTTCATCCCCGACATTAAACTGCACTTCCCTGCGCTTTGTATCAGCTCGCTGTTTGTATTTCTGGCTGCTATCCTGCAATTTAAGCTTTACCTGTTCATGTAGTTTGCTCATAGCTTGGGCGAAATCTTCCCCATCAGCACTCCGCTTCTCCAATTTGCCCAAATCTCGTAATTCGTGCACTCCTCGCGGGTGCATGCCATATAGTATTTGGAAAGGACTGTAGCCTGTGCTACGGTTGGGAGAATCATTATATGCAAATTCTGCCTGTGCTAACACACGATCCCAAGTACGAGAATTTTCACCTATTAAACTTCTGAGCAAATTCCCCAGACTCCGGTTCACTACCTCCGTCTGTCCGTCTGTCTGTGGATGGTAGGCGGAGCTGAACTGCAACTGAGTGTCTAGCTTCTTCCATAAGGTTCTCCAGAAGTGACTAGTAAATTTGACATCTCTGTCAGAAATGATGCTTCGTGGAAGTCCATGTAACCGTACAACCTCTGTGAAGAATAGGTGCGCTATGTAGGTAGCGTCACTGGTTTTTCTGCACGGTACAAAGTGTGCCATCTTTGAAAATCGGTCGACTACAACCATCACCGAATCAAAGCCGCGCTGTGTTTTTGGTAATCCTAGCACAAAGTCCATACTGACCGAATCCCACGGTCGACTAGGAACGAGTAATGGCATATAA